>PVIA01005672.1:0-110610 GCA_004024845.1 Tonatia bakeri
CTACATGCAGACTAGCACAGTCCATTCCTTTAAGGCAAGTGATGGTCTGATGTGCATCATCCTGGTTTAGTCATCCTGGATTCACATCCTGGCTCCATGGTTGAAGGCCAGCAAATCTCTGGAGCTGGGATGCCTGAAGGCCGGAGTCTGTATGTTTTGAAGTTAGTTCCTAGGATTCTCATACAACCATGCTGTTTATAACTATGTTAGTCAGAGTCAGCACTTAAAGGAACGTTGTCAAAAGAATGGTGGGGTGGGCTACAATTTCCCACCATTACAATTTTCCACTGTTACGAACGCAGCCCAGCCTACGCTCATTTCTTTCTTATAACATTTGAAGAGAGCCAAAGCAGCCCCACCTAGGCTCTCTCCGCTGTTGCTTCTTCTATCCTAAGCCTTTCCTTGCTTCATTGTCCCAAACTTTAATAAACATACTCTCAAAATTTAAAAAAATCACAAATGTGAACTCATAAGATAAACACACAAATATGCAACCTTTGTGTGCATGTGTTTTATATACTGGGGTTCTACCTTCAAGTTTCACTACTTTAAAAAAAATGTGAAAGGAGCTGGTGGTCAAGATCCTTTGGGCTGCAGCCCTAACTTTGCCACCATTCATGGTTTAGCAACTCTGGGCCTCAGTTTCTTTCTATAAAATGGGAACAGAGCCCCCCATTTCACAGGTTTGTTAGGAGAGCAAAAGCAAATAGCTAAAACACACTTTAAAGAATTAAAAGTGCAAAGCCAAAACTTCATGATGATCCATTTCTTCCTCCATTAAGTATGAATAGTGATGCTGCAACTATAATCAATAATATTATGAATAACAGATTAATTAAAATGTCATTGTTCAAAAAATAGATCCCCAAGTCTGCTATGTGTGCCCAACAGGGTGCTTCCTGCTTCACCCCTTGAAGCCTCCAGGAATGTTCCCTGCAGCCCATGAGGCCAGCTTCATCACCCCACATACAGATGGGACTTTGAGCGAGCAACAGTAGCTGCCTCCTCTGCGTTCTGGACTTTCTTTGAGACCTCAATGTGATAACACGTGAAAATCAATGCAAGTACAAATGAGTTGTGACATCACAGAATTTCAACAGGAGCAGTAGTATTAATGCAGAGTTAAGCTTGTGCCCTGCGTCTGTGTGCTTTCCTGGGCCAGCCCCTCCTTACCAGAGCAAAGGAAATGTTTGCAGTGTGGCCCTGTTGGGAACAGTGGGTGCAAGCCCTCAGTGTGGCTTCAGGGTCCCTGGCTCAAAGCAGGCATGACTGTTGACTCTGTGAAGCTCAACCAGCTGGAGCAGAACGTGCCACCGGGGCCCTGGAAGGCAGCCAGCATTCACCAGAAACGGCTTGCTCTTCACCAGACAATGAGTGCACTGTTACCTTGTGGGGCCTTGATTAATATTTGCAAAAGGAACAAAGTGGAAAATTCCACCTGTGTGGGTGGAGGTAGGGCCTGGGACATGTCAATAACCCCAATGGCTTTTTCTTCCCAGTATGGATCTGGCAGATATACAAAGGTCTGATAACAGTGACAGAACCTGAGCGTCACTGCACTTGGGTCTAAAGGAGTTTCCCTATTTGGATCATAGAGATATTTGTTTTTTATTGTTCTGCCTCCCACAGCACCTTTAAATCTTTCAATTTTCCTCCTATCTCTTCAGAGTCACCGGACAGCCCTTGCCAGTCCAGCAGGGCTGATGTCAAACCCATGTTATAGATGAGGGTGACTTAGGCTCCAAGACAGCAAAAGCCTCCCCCAAGGCTGCAGCTGCAGAGTGAGCAGCTCAGCCAGGGGGCATGAAGCCATGGGATCTCAACCCCTCAGCTGTGACACAGAGCCTATCCCAGGCAGTCTGGGATCAGGGACCATGGGTGCTGGAAAGAGTGATCTTCCAGCTCCAGTAGAGGCCCTAGCCTTCACCCACTGGAAGAGGACAAGGAGCAAGCCCAATCAGCTCTCCCAGATGGGCAGGCTTAGGTGCTGACCTTTGAGGAGAATATGCATTCACTCATCCATTCAAGCATTTAATAAGAGCATACAAAATACCCAAGATGAAGTGACACTGCACGGTGGTTCTTTCAGGCACACATACCTGGAAGAATTCATGACCAAAGTGGGAAGGTCAGAGTATCTCCAAAGGTCACTTCCTTCAAAGACTTGGGTCACCTCATTTATCCCTTTTCAATACACTCTCATCTGCCCATTTTACAGAACAGAAAAATGAGGCTCTGGAATGATAGTTACTTGCCCAAGGTCACAAAGAGAAGAGGCTGAGACCTCCTGACCCTCTGTGGCCCTGCCTCCAATTTGTAAAGCCACAGCATTACTGAGCTTAGGCATTCAAACAAATGGTGTACCTTCTAGGAGGCCACTTTAGAAGCTGCACACTAATCAACAAAGACCTTTCATAGAGAAACACTTTTTGGAATGACCTTCTGAGCAATGTGGAACCTCCTGAGAAGACAGGTAGGCACACCTGGATTGCCCACAGAGTACATCAGGTGTGGTCGCAGGGCTCACCTCTCCATCCCCCACTCTATTCCTGTCTACAGAGCTTGCCAAGGGCATCATCCCCATCCAACAGAGAGAGGGTCAAGGCCAGAGTAGTGTCATATCTCTGGCCCATACTCCTCAAGCCTGGACCCAGGGCAGTGGATGGGAGTACTCACTCAGTCTATGTCTTCCATCAGTGCCCAGCACCCCTCCTTCCCCGCCTATCCACAAGCTCAGCAACCTCTACACCACCCTCACATCACCCTTTTTCTCCCCTTTGCCCACCAGCTTCTTCCCTGAAGAATCTCAGCTTCGCCCTTTATTAAAACAAAGACACTCTCACCATACTCCCATATCTAAACCCACTTACTCCCATTCCTCCCTTACCTGTTTTTGCCAAACCACACCTGACTGTCAGTGACCTAAGCCAGGGGGACCCCTCAGGCCAGATGCAGCCACCATGGAGCAGGGCCTCTGCAGGTCAGGAGGTCTCAGCCTCCTCTCTCTGTGACATCTGCCCCATCTGGCCCCACAAATTGCCCCTGTACTCCCCATGCAGCTCCTCCTAGCCTTCATCTCCACAAAGCTCTCCTCCCCCAGGGCCCCATCCTCCTCTCCTCTCTGCCACCCCCTATAAATGTCTGCCTCACATATCCTATCTCCAGGCTTCAGCTCTGCACCCCTGGTTGTCTCCAAAGCCCTCACATGCAACCCCTTCCTACTGAAGGGCCTGCTTTGGCAAACAACTGAAAATCCAACACAGCTTGGAGCTTGGCCTGTGGCAGGGACTCAGCTATGTGAAGTAGTTTGGTTAGCAGCTACCTCCCTGCTGGTCTCAGAGGGGCTGGCATCCTACTGCCCTGCACAGCCAACCAGGCAGCCTTTCTAAAACTGAAAACCAACCACCACCTAAACCTCTGCTGTGGTTCCTTGGCACCATGGGACAAAGTTCATGATCACAAACTGGCAGAAGAGGCTGTTTCCATCTGTACTTCCACAGAAGGGCAGGCACATGTGCCCTTCCACATACTCTCATTGCACTCACCCTCGGTCCAAGAGAGCCCATGAGCCAACACCCATGTATCATTAACCTTTGCACCCAGTACTGGCACCCTGCAGGTGTTTGCTAAGAAAAAAGACAACTATTAGAGCCGTAGGTGATCTCAGGGTTCATCTATGGGAAGCCCAGGGCTCAAAGCTACTCAGAAAGCTTGAGCAAGGGGTGCAGGATCACCCAGCCGCAGGGTGAGGTAACAATCCCACCTGAACCTTACTCTTTGGTCAGGAACCAGACCAGTCCTCTGGAAATGTCACCTAGAACCCCATAAGTATGCATGTCAGAGCCCCCAGCTGACCTTGAAGCTGTGCCCCATCCATGCAGGCCCAAATCTGAATCTGACAGGCAGGCCGGGCCTGGTACACAGTAGGACTACAGTAAGAACAGATGCTTGACTCTTTGATAAGTCAACTTCTCATCAGTTACATCCATAAGACCCACATCCCTCTCTAGGTCTTGGTCTCCTCATCTGTAGAAAGGAGCTAATTCAGCTTACAAGTTTAAGTGATCTTGACTGGTCAACCCACCTTGTCCTTTGCAAACAGAGAGGGCTGAAGCAGCAGAATTCCAAGCTGTGTGATCTGTGATCCACTGCTTGCCCAGCTGAAATTTGTTACCCTTCCCCCAACTGCACTGTCTCTCCTGTCCAAGTACTAACCAGGCACAACCCTGCTTAGCTTCGGAGAGCAGACGAGATCGGGCGTGTTCAGGGTGGTATGGCCATAGACCACACTGTCTCTCAAAAACAAACAAACAAACAAACAAACAAACAAACAAACAAAAACAGAAAAACACCTGCCCCCGCCCTCCAACCTGTGTCAGAATTACCAGAGAGGGCTTGTTAAGTACAGATCTCAGACTCTGCACCACCTGTGGCGGTCAGTAGGCATCTCTGAACAGAGGCCCAAAATGTGCATTTAAGGCAACGCTGAGAAATCCTGGACACACTGAAACTGGAGAACCAAAATTCCAAAGCAGACCAATCCTCTAGAAATGTCACTTGGAATCCCATATATATGCATGCCAGAACCCCATCTGATATTGAGGCTGGACCCACTCCATGCAGGCCCAAAGCTGAACCCAGCAGGTGGGCCAGACCTGCCACACAGTAGGGCCACAGCAAAAACAGCCTCGGGAGCCCCAAGTAATAGTGTCAGGCTTCATTTTGGGGAAATCTACATTTACTAGAAAAGCCTGGGATGGAATGGGGGAATAAATAACATAGAACTTAGTTCCTGCAATAAATTAGCTCCGGGAATAACTCAATTCAGGCTGCAACTGCCCCTGTCCCCCCGCCCTTTTGCTCCAGGGGGGCTCGCCCTAGCGTAACGTGGTGCCCCAGTCTCAGCTTCCAGCCCGGATGCTCCCAACTCACCAAAGCTCTGGCCTGAGGCCGCGGGAGGCTGCGGCCAGGGCCGTGCGGGGCAGGGGCAAGGGCCAATGGCCAGGCGGCACCGCTGCGGGCCTGGTCGGCCGGGTGTTGGGGTGCGTACTCCGCTACTCACCCTGGGCAGCTAGGGCCGAATGGTGGGACCGTGGACTGTGGCGGAGCGTGAGGAGCAGAGGCGGAGCAGGAGCGGGCGGTGGCAGCCTGGCCCTGCCCCGCTACACTTTAACTGTCCGCGCCGGCGCACCGCGTGCTCTCCGCGACCTGGAGAGGAACCGCGGGTGTCTCGCACTTGGTCAGCTCGGGGCGGAGACCGGAGCTCCAGGCTGGCGAGCGCCAGGCTGGCGGGCTGGCTCGGGCGGGCAGGGTGCGCGCAGCCCCAGGAGTGAATGCAATCGTGCACCTGGCTCACTGCTTGCACGTGTGCAGGGGGTTGACAAGTGCTGCTGCTTGCTGGGCGGCTTGGCCTGCGAAGGGTCGCGAGCCCCTCGACCTGGCCCATCCCTCCGAACTAGGGTTCTTTCACGCCCCCCCCCCCCCAGGAGGGGTTGGTGGGGCCAGGGTGGCGCGTGGGAGGCGGAGCCTGGAGGGGTGGCCTGGGGCGCCTTGATAAGAGCGCGGCGGGAGGCTGGCGGGCCCGCGCCGTTGGGGGCGGGGACCCTGCGATGTTGTTAGTGTTGCTGAGCTTGGTCGCACTGAGTTGGGGTGCGGTGTTCCCAGAGCCGGTAAGACCCCGTCCGCGCTTCTTTCCCGCGTTTCTTGTCCTGGAGCCCTGACCCTGAAGGTGGCCGACCGGCCAGTTCATACCTCTTCAAGGTGTTTGCAGTGGGCGGTCTAGAGAGGGCAAGTCTGTACCCCCGGGCAGCCCGGCTTGTCCTGGCCAGTCGGTACCGGGCTTCAGGCAGCATGAGTCAGGGGAGTGGCAATTGGACAGACCCAGGTTCAAATGTCACCCTATATTCTTAATCCTGTCATTTATGCTCACTGAACCTCGGTGTCCTCATCTATGACACAAAGGGTAATACCTAACTCACCAGAGTCTAGGGAGGGACAGGGGAGGCCTGTGAGATAGCAGCAAAGAGCCCAGTAGGTAGTGGGTGCTCAATATTCTTCTGAGGGTCTTGAAGTCTGCCCACTTTTTGGAGCACAAGAGCTGCTTCTCCATTACCACGCACCCTCTTTGTCATGTTGATTCATGTTGTGCTGGGGTGTCTTGTCCCTGGAGCTGGTAAGTCCGGAACTCTCCTTCAGGAGTTTCCTTTCCTCCCCAGTGCCTTGAAGGGCTTAGGAAATCTGATTCACTAAAGAAGAAAACGCTCATTGGCAAAATAGTATTTGAAATTATATCCCCACCTTTTAAGCATGGCATATAACATGAAAGCATGGTGGTTACCTGGTGATGGTTATGGAAAGAGAAACCCCATTCATGTGCCCTGATGTCTTCAGCCAGTGAGGATCCTTGCTGCACCTCTGTCTCAATTTGGCACCCCCTGGGCCTTTCCCACTAGAGGACAAATTCATTGCCTTTGCAGTAGTTGCTGTCAGGCCAACAGTTTGAACTCTAAAGTTGAGAGCTGTTGCTTTGCTTCTTCCTGCAACCTGTATTATCAGCCTTTTGACAGAACTCAGCTCCTGCTGTGGTGGCTTATTTGTCTTTAAAAATGCCTCATGATATCATCCCTTGGAGTTCAGCTTCAAAAAGACAAAGGTGAGCAACTGACAGTTTCTCCTAAACCCAGATTACTCAAACCATCAAGTTTTGCCTTCTGTCTTACAAGGTGTTTGAAAATGTTAAGCCTGAGAGGGATCAGCTTCCAGAGCTGGTGGACGTACCACACTGAGTCTTGTCACTAGTACTTGCTGCTGCCTGAAAGGTCCAATATTTTATTCCAAAACCAAAGTATTGTATTATCTAATTTAAAAACATGAGCAGTGAATTCCAAAAGATTTAGTACTGGCCTTTCTTGGGCACTGATGATACATATATTTTTTTTAAGTTCTTTTGAAAAGATAACATGCGATCACAGTTGCTTTATGATTTTATAAATAGCTCAGGTAAGTGTGTCTTTTTGTATTAGAAGAGTAATGTTTTAAAGAACCTGGAGAGAGTAGCATGAAATGCATTTATGGCTTGCTTCTGTTCATCTTCTTAGCACAGACAGTCCTTAACCTGGGGAAAATTTAAAAACAAACAAACAAACAAAACCTCTAGATGGCCCTGAAAACCCATAGTTACACATTAGAGTGTGAAGGGGTTTTCATGATGGCCCGAGTCATCCCCTCTGGTCTTGAAGTGAGGCGATAAGCAGGCTTAAGGGTCTAGTCTGCGGATGGCTGATCGGTGGTCCATCATAGCCTACATGGGGAGTTTAGTCTCCCCCAAACCGAGAAGTGGACTGGCTCAGCTTTTCTTTGAGCAACCGTTACTTGTGTAGACATTTAAGGAAAAAAGATAGTATTTCAACTAATTCGGCTTGTGGTTTGCTGGCATTTAGCATGATACTTGGTTTCTTTCTCTCCTGCAGGCGATTCAGTGTGGCTCAGAAAATGGTAGGTGCACTAGATAATGGGCATTTGGGGCTTTATATCGAAATTGAAAGCACAGTTGGACTTTTCCAGGCCCAAAGCCAGGTAGTGGGTCATCCGAGCCCAGGCTTAGGGTGAACCATTTCTTTGTTAGCTGATGCCCATGAAGCCTTTCTCTGCCCGAGGCAGAGCTCCTGGTGTTTCAGAGTAGCTGGCTTCCTGGCCAGTAAGGCAGTAAAAGGGGCAGAGGCAGGGCAGGAATGACGGTGCAAGGCAGAAGGTGAAGTGCGCCACTCCTGAGAGGGAGATGAAGTGCTGTGGGAAGGAGGTCACTTATACTCAGAAACAGTAAGCAAGTGTTTTAGAGGAGTGTTTGAGATCATAGCATTTAAAGACTAGGTGGACTTCTGCCCAAGAAATGTAGATAAGGAGGGTGACGGGAGGAAGATGGTACTGGCAAAGCTTAGGAGGTAGGAAGTGAGAGTTGGTGGGCCAGCTGGCTGGAGTCCAGGCTGAGGCATGGGGAAGGCAGGACTGAGCCTAAAAACATGTCAAATACACTAAACACACACATATATACATATACACACACAGCGTCACCTCGAGTGGTCCCAAGTACTCTGTAGATTGGGGCCAGGAGGTTGAGTATCACCTCGGTTATAATTCAGTCAACGCTGAGAAATGTCTGGCCTGCCTCAGCAGGAACGAAGACAGGTTGTGAATGAGGGTCGGATCACGGTGGGTCACTTAGAGGAGATGTCATCGAATTGGGCCAAGGAGGGACGTGTCACAGCCAGTCTCACCTTCTCCCAGGACCATCTCCAGAGTGGATGATCAACCACACTCTGACCCCAGGAGACTTGAGGGACCTTCGAGTGGAATCTGTTAAAACCAGTGTTGCAGCGGAGGACTATTCAATTTTGATGAACATAAGCTGGATACTCCGGGCAGATGGTAAGTTTTCATCAATCAAAGTTAAGGCCTGAAGCAGACATGTACAGACTATAGGATTCATTAATTTTATTCCTAGACATACACTCAGAAGAATATATATATACATGCACCCAAAACCACATGCTAGAATGTTCACAGTAGCATTATTCACAACAGGCAAAAAAATGGAAAGCACTCAAGTTCCTGGCTAGAATTGGACTCACAGAGTGGAATCCCATACAGGAATGAGCATGAATAATCTATAATGACACACAATCTGGAAGAATCTCTCATGTCCAAGAAGCCAGATTCAAAAGCATTCCTGCAGTCATATCTGCATGTTTGCCTACAGTTGTACAAACTGTATGATTCCATTAATTAAAGATGCAAAACAAGCAAAACTAAGCAGTTAGGAGTCAGGACAGTGGTTCCATTGGGATGGGGGTGACTGAAAGGAAGCGTAAGGGACACTCCTGGGTGTTCCTTGACCTGGGTACCGGCTGCATGAGTGTGCACTCATTTGGTGGAACACTTCTGATCTGTGTACTTCTCTGTATGTAATGTTATGCCTCATGGAAGAAGATGGGGTAAGGCCAGAGATGATTCCCCCAGGTTTAGGAAAAGCATTGGCTTGGGTGGTGAACATGCAATGCAATATACAGACGATGTATTATAGAATTGTGTACTTGAAACCTCTATTATTTTATTAACTGATGTCACCCCAATAAATTAAACGAAAACATATTTAAAAAAATGAAAGGCACTGGCTTAGACAGATTACTGTTTCCACTTCCCAGTGGCGTTGTGGAAGTCCTGGTGTTCCCTCAAGGCAGCTTGTGTGTTCTTTTGATGAGCAGATTCTGGGGGCCTGAAGCTCACGTCTGTGGCTTCCACCTGCTAAATTCAGTTAAATTCCATCTGTTCAGGAATCTGGGAGTACCAGGCACAGAGAGGTGAGTCAGCTACAGGCACAGTCACAGGGACAGTGTCAGGAATCCTGAAAGGAGCTGTGAGTGGATGGGGGCAGGGAGGAGAAGGAGAGGGCCCTGGTAAGCTCACTTAAATTAGGTGATGCAATAAGGCTTTTGGCCCCATACCTAGCAGAGTGAGCTCTGGTATTTGCTAACTGTTGTTATAGACACAGAGGAAACCCTGGAGAGCAGAGATTAGGAGAAAAGGCACTCCAGGAATAAGAATTGGCATGGATAAAAGTGCAGTCAATACAGGCATGGTTTGATGATGACGTTCTGGAGGGTTTTTACTTCTAAAGAAATCCAGAATAGTGCAGTGCTTGAGTCACCTTTGCAGGTAGCCTGTGAAATTCAGGCTCACATGCAAGGAGAAATGAGCTTGGGCTTTGGAATCCGAATGCATATTCTGTACCTGCTCATACACCAGTACCACAGATCTGTAGCCACGGGGAGCTTTGTGAGCTCAGGCAAGTCCCCCTGAAATTCCCTAAGCCTCACTCACCCCAATGAGCTGGGGGCAATAACGGTGCCTACCCTTCAGGGCTGTTGTATGCAATGAGGCATGTATACTCTTACCATCAAGTCAGCAACATAGTAAGTGGTAAATAAACTCTCTTGTCTATCTCATTAGCCAGCATCCGTTTGTTGAAGGCCACCAAGATCTGTGTGACAGGCAAAAGCAGCTTCCAGTCCTACAGCTGTGTGAGGTGCAATTACACAGAGGCCTTCCAAACTCAGACCAGACCGTCTGGTGGAAAAGTAAGCATTTTGAGGAACTTGGTTAATTGTCATTAAAGCTGGGAGGACCTTTTGCTTGGGGATGTGGATGATGTGCTACACACACAGGCTGGTGGGCAGCTACAACTTCAGCCTAGAGCACGATGCCTCAGTTCAAAGCCTGGTTTTGGATACTTCTCTGCTGTGTGCCTTGGGCAAGTCAGCATCTCTTGGCCTCACTTTCCCTCTCAGCAGAGTGCGGGGAGCTGAACTTAGACTATATCCTGGCTCTAAAATTTTATGCTTCTCTCTGGGAGTTACACTGAAAATTGTATGGGGTTGATTCCCTAAGCAGACATTGACTAGAGACCTAGGTTTCAGCAGTAGGTTGAGGAATAAAACTCTAAATGAAAAGGACAACACAAAACTATTATGTTTTTGCATCACAGTGTTTCAGAAATTCAGGAGATCCTTGCTTTGCCTTTCAGTGGATGTTTTCCTACATTGGCTTTCCTGTAGAGCTGGACACACTCTACTTCATTGGGGCCCATAATATCCCCAATGCAAATATGAATGAAGACAGCCCCTCCTTGTCTGTGAATTTCACCTCACCAGGTAAACTTCCTCATCTTCTGTCTTCCAGAGATGCTTGCTTTGGGTATGTGGTTTGGTATAGAGAGGTCAGGGTACCCTGGACAAAGTGTTTGGCCTTGTCAAGTCTTGAAACATGGACATAATAGTAACTGTACTGACCGAGAGTGGAGAAGAGGTAAACTTAGGAAAAAGACCATTTCTGTGTGGTGGGAACTGTGCTGAGCATGTGACATGCATCATGTCACTTAAGCCTCTAACAACTCCAAGGTTGGGATAGCCCTATATAACAGGTGAAGAAACTTCTCAAGTAACTTGGCCTGGGTTACACACACAGTAAAAGAGAAGCTGATATTCAAACCCTGGTCCTTCTTGATCCACGCACTTTAGCCACTCTGTCATTTATGCAAAACGTTTGTCCCAGTCTTGGCTTCCTAACATGCTGTGTTGTTTGACAGCATGCTTCTTGGTCTCTGAGGATGTACAGCCACCAGTAGGCTCATCCCCTGAACTGTCAGCGAGAGGCAGTGTGGCCCCAAGTTGAATGTTTGGTTCTTTCTCCTGCTCTACGACATACAGTCAGGTCTCTAGTGTCACACCTGCAATGCCACACACACTGCAGTAAGGGTGAGACAGGGTCATGTGTGACGGGTCCAGCATGGTGTCTGGCTGCAGCGGTTCCCACACCACTCCCGTCTGGGATGGGTCACCTCTTCTCTACCCCATGCCTGTTTTCTGTCTCGGGTGAACTTCCAAATGGGCAATTTCTAATCATTGTTCTTTGAGACTGTGGTCCCAGATGTTCTTGGTGCCATACCATACTTTTAAAAATGTAAATGTTTTTGTTTTGGAGTAATTTTAGATTTATAGAAAAGTTGCCACGATAGTTCAAAGTTTCCATATACCCCTCACCCAGTTTCCCTTATCATCAACATCTCATATTGCCATGGACATTTGTCAGAACTAGGAAACCAACATTTGTGCATTTCTGTTAACTATGCTCCAGACTTTATTTGGATTTTACCTGCTGTTCCATTAACGTCCTCTTTCTGTTTCAGCTGCATTTTGTCTGTTGTGTCTCCTCAGTCTCCCTTGGTCTGTGATAGCTTTTTCGTCTTTCTTTGTTCTTCATGACCTTGACAGTCTTGGGGAACACTGGCCAGGCATCTTGTGGAACGTCTCCTAGTCTGAGTACACTGCAGGGGTGAGGCACCCTTCCCATGGCATACTATCGGGGCACGTGGCATCCATGCATCATGGATGGTGTTTACTTTTATCACTTGGTGAAGTGGCATCTGGCAGACTCCGCATGTACATCTACCATTTTTTCCTTTCCCAAGTCTAGTTTTTGGAAACAAGTCGCTAAGCCTACCATCCTAGGGTGGGAGTGTGGGGTGGATTAAGCTCCACCTACTAGAAGGGGCCGTATTTACACATATTACCAAACCTCATTTTAAAGGACCGTTTGAATCTTCTCCTGGGGATCATAGATCCTGTTGTGATAAAGACTATATTGAAATTAGACTCTGGTCACCACATCATGGTTAGATAATCTTCTGTTTAACAGTAAAATGTTAGCGTCCTATTTAAATCTGCAATCTTACCTCACATCTTGAACGTTCTGACAATTCATATGGGTGTGATAAGCATATGTGTGTGTGTACTTGTTGGCAAGGGGTGGAGCAGAGATATCTTTTCTGAAATGTAAAAACTTTCATTCAAATTTCCAGGCTGCCTAGACCATGTAATGAAATACAAAAAAAAGTGCATTGCGGCAGGTAAGTAAATACGTAATTTGCTTTTGTTTCTTGAAGAAACTCATAACTTGAGCCAGCACAACTCAATCCATCTTCCATGAAGAAACTCAGGTTGAGTTTCTCTGTCCACTGAATCAAACGTCCAGTCTGTCCAGGGAAGGCCAGACCCTTAGTGGGGTTTCACAGTGAGCAACGCTCACAGAAAAACGCCCCCCCAGGGGCTGAACCGACATTTTGGCTCAGACCGCATTGATGGCGGCGCCGTTCGTAGGCTGCTCCTGATTGGAGGGCGATCCGTAAGCCCTTCCACCTGCTCGTACACCAGGCACCACTGACCCGTGGTCATGGGGACTCTGAGAACCTGCTTGGATCAACAAACATTCAAAGTGGGACTGTTAGCTGAAGTAATGAACCAATATAAGGTTCTCATCCGTGTCCTCACAGGGGTCATCTCTTGCATGCTAGGCTCCTAGAACCTGCTCCTACTCTTTGCATTTTGAAATCAGACCCTTCAGGACAAACAGTCCCAGGTGTCGAATTTCCAAGGATTGTACAAGGACTTGCGTAAATTTCTGGGTAATATAGTCTTAGGATGCTGAAGAAGTTAGAGGTATTTGGGGGAATTGGTCCCCATTTTTACACACCCCCATCCCATAAGGTATCCCTGTGCAACCTGTCAGACTGAGCTACTCGTGGTCTCCTTGTTGGCAGACTTGAGCATTGTGCCAAGAGTATGGAGTATGGAGGGCAATGGTGATGTGAAGAGGTCTGGGGGCCTTCAGTCAGTCCTAGAGCCACTCCCAAAGGCCACCTGAGCTGGGGCCTGAAATGGTCTCCTAGATGGGAAACATAATGCATGCTATTATATATTACCTTCCTGGAAATTAACCTAGTGCTGATTTGCAAGTCTCATGAGTGAAACAACTGGCTTTTTCTCAGAGAATAGACCTGTCAGGGAATCCTGTGGGGCGTTTCCTTATTTCTTCACATCTAGGAAAGCTGGCAGAGTTGTTCAAAGGATGAAATTCCTAGAACCCCAGGATGTTCTAGTGTTGTAGTCCTGACCCTGAATTCATTTGCTCTATAATCTTAGACAAGTCCCCAACACATGGCTTGTCCTCCCCATCTTGGAAAGGAGGAAACACTGATCCCAACCCTTAAGTCAAAATGGACATTGAGAACAGAAGCGAGCAGCAGAACCCAATCTGTACTGTCCACCATCCTCAGCCTGGGGAAGCAGAGCAGTGACTTGAGGTCCTTAAACTTTTGTAGGCAGCAGCTACTTTGAGATTCTGGGAGCAATGACAAATAAAAAGTACACTGTATAGTGCAGCCTGCACTCTTGGATGTGTGCCTGGGAACTTGTATTTGTTTTTGTCAAGCCCTTTGGGGGACGTAGATGAAGGAAGAGTTTGCAACTTCATCTGTGTGGTTCTCTCTTGATAGGAAGTCTCTGGGATCCAAACATCACTGCTTGTAAGAAGGATGAGAAGACAGTAGAAGTCAATTTCACAACCAGTCCCCTTGGAAACAAATACATGGCTGTTATCCAAAATAACTTTTCAATTGCAACTTCTTTGCTGGAGGTACTCTTTCCCTTCATTTCCTTAACAGCACCCATCCTCAACCTCCAGCTTTCCTTACCTTGCTGAAGAAAAACATGTGCACTCCAGGATTCCCTGGACAGCCTCTCTTTTAAGAGACCATAGGCAGAACTGTCTACTGTCCAAATGTGCTGGGTGATTTTGATTAATTCAACAGAGAAAAACAAGTCTGTGGGGGCATCACTGGAAATGTCCCTGTGAATCTAAGTTGAAGTACAGGTAGAGAGAGGGTCAGAAGTATGAAATGAATCTGCATTCATATAGTGTAATGAATTGCAAGTCATTTTGAGAAGAGTGGATTCTTCACTGGCAGTCATTGATCTACTCACTCATACAGTTCCTAACTATTGATTTTGTCTCAGTTATCTGCACGGAGCAAACTAACTCGAACTTCTATCACGGTTCCAGTGACTGAGGACAGTGAAGGTGCTGTGGTCCAGGTACAGTTCACTGAGGAGCTTTGGGGAGGGGAAGACTGATTTCTACCCCATTAATTGCTTTCAATGAGTCTTTTCAAAACTGGAATAGGTGAGCTCTCTCCTGTTCATTTCTGTCAGCAGTCTTACATTAAGTGATGTTAATGGGCAATTCTTGTGTTGGTTTTTACAGTGGTAAGGTCAGGAAGCTGACCTTACAATTATGGTGTCTTATGCTTTTATTAGTGGCTGTTGACTTTCCAAAATGCTTTTATTTCCATTTTCTGTCACAAAGCCTATGAGTAATTCTAAGATAGGAGTACCATTTTATTTTCCCAAGCTTTGGTTTCAACTGTAAAATGAAGTGTTAAAACCATGTCAAATGTGAAGGCTTGGTTTCCTGATTAGTGTGTGAACTTTGAAGGGCAACTGCCTGTCCTCACAGGGCCTCAGTTTACTCAGATGGACAATAGGAAATTGAGCTCTGGCTGGTGTGGCTCAGTTGGTTGGAGCATCGCCCCATAACTGAAAGGTTGTGGGTTCAATCCCTGATCTGGGTGCGTATGTGAGGGAACCAATCGATGCTTCTCTCTTACACTAATGTTTTTCTCTCTCCCTTCCTATCTCTCTAAAAGCAATGAAAAAAAATGTCCTTGGGTGAGGATTAAAAAAACGAAAATAGAAGTTAAGACTAGCAGATGCTCACTGGTCCCATTCAAATCTGAGTTTATGATGTGAGCCATGGAGGGTCTCAGTGAGATACAGCCTCACCCAAGATAAAAGGAGCTTTTCATTTTCTTTTTCCTGGAACATAAAGGCAGAACCTTGCCATGCCAGATGCCTGTCTGCCCCTCCTCCAGGGAACCAGACTTTCCCAGTCCCTGGGTACTTTCATGTCATAAAGCATGACTTAATAAGAGCTCTACTGCTGTTTGTTCTTTTGAGGAGATATTTGTATATATCTAGTGTAACCTAGCCTGTTTAGATGTGGAAACTGACATGTTAGCTACATTTAGTTTGGGTTCAGACCCCAGGAAACTTAGAAGGTGCTTCAGTCTTAGGACACTGGTTTGGACTCGAGGGCTTTATCACTGAAGTGTGACCAAGGGGGAAAAAAAAAGTCCTGTTACAAGAGGGAGCAGCAGAGTTGAAACCAGGAAAAAAGGGGAAGAGAAGTTTCAGTGGAAGTAGGAATAATGCTGAGATTTTGTTCTGCAGTGTGGTGGGAACTTTCTGATCCTCTTGTTTTCCCTCAGTTGGTTCCGTATTTCCATACTTGTGGCTATGACTGCATCCGTCGCAAAGGAACTGTTGTGCTTTGCCCACAAACAGGTGGCTCCTTCCCTCCAGATAACAGTGAGTGTCTAGTCATTGTCACAGGATGATCAGAGGTTCACAGCATGAAGGGCCAGCTGTCACCACTGCCCCATTCAATATGTGACAGGGTGTGTGGGGGATGTGACAGAGTCCCTGCCTGTGTATGCAGGCAAAGATGTCAGGGCTGAATAAGATGAAACTTTATAAAATTGCCTTGTGATCCTTTACAAAGCAGAATATACACAAGAAGAAAAAATAAACAGCGCAGAATGGATGTTTAGAGCCACAAGAATTTGCTTAAAAAAGTCAAGAGCATAAAAGGACTGAGTTTATAAAGGAACATGCACTTCACTGCATTTTTCGCATCTTATCAGTCTGAGTGGCCCAGGCCTAGCTGTTGCTGTAACTTGATGGGATAACGTGGCCAACATTTGGATAACAAAGTAGTATACTGGCACCAAAAGTAGTATACTACTGGCACCAAAGTAGTATACTACTGGCACCATGCTGCCTCACTGGTGCCTGAGCGCAGCATGTTCTGGAAAATGTGTCTCTGGGTTTAGAGATGTTAGTACTTCCACTTACAGATGGACAAATAAAATGTTCTGGAATTAGCCCAGGGATGGGGCCAAAACTTGGAAGGTGTTATTTTTAGAAATGCAGCCAAACCAACTAACAACAACCCAGGAGCCTAACAGCCCTGACTCTGTGGGCACAGTGCCCCTGGGTCACCTGAGCACATCTGCGAGCCGGAGCTGACCTGCTCCGTGACATCCGTGTTGGGGTGGCTTTATCCCCCACACTTCCTGTCTTACAGAACAGCCTTTAAAAATGCATGTATGTGTATTACATATTAAGTAATTGAAGAATAACCCAGAATAAAGTTAATTCGTCAAAGAACAAAAAATCAAAATGTAAACTCTAGTAACATTAGTATAAATATGGAGTAAGAAGCCAAAGTGATTTTGGAGAACTAGTCTTAATTTCCTCCCATATCCCGAGAATCAAGTAATAGATCTGGACACTAGAAAAACACACTCTTCTTCAGACCCCTTAGGGACCTATTGATCCTTGGTTTTAAAGGGGTCTAAACTTCTGCAAAAAGAACAAAAACCTTAGTTTCCAAGTAGGAGGTAATTTGGTTTTGTTTTGCTAAAGGTGATAAGCTTTGTTTTCTCCAGGCAGACATGTGCTGAGTGGCTGGCTCCCTCTCCTCCTCCTGGCTCTGCTGGTGGCCACATGGGTGCTGGCGGTTGGGATCTACCTAACGTGGAGACGGGGTAAGGGTTATGATGCCATGCATCGAAGAAACCTGCCTTTGAAGGAGATTCCTCTAGGGGCGATCACATTTTGGCATTGGACAGGAGTCAGATAGCATTTATTTAATGTCTTAAGAGATCTTCTGAAAAGACATACACTGACTGGACCATATCTGTAAGTAAGGTAAAGCAGGGATCAGGACCCACAGATCTGGTGACTAGCGTCTGTTTCATTTTTACCACTGAGGCATTGACAGGTACTGAAATGGGCAGATAGCTAACAAGGAATGGCAGTGTATCTGTGATAGGTACTCTCTGCTAGTTCCTACTTTTTAAAAAATAATTCCTACAAGGCATAGCAACACCAGTTACTTGGTTTCATATAATCTAAGGACCTTGCCAACATTAAAACATTGAGGATTGACTACAGAAGCCAGACTTCTGTAGATAGCTGACTAGAGGGTGGTACACCGAAAGCCTCTGCTTCTCCTCCTCTCTATGTGGAAAAAAGGAAATAAAAATGCAGACTGTGAGTCTCTGTGATGGTGTAGATAGACCGAGATTAATCTCATGATCCACACTAAGAAAGCCATGTGGAACTTTGACCTCAGGAATACTGACACTTAGAAGATGTTGTGTGGCCTGTCATTGGTTATAGTACTTTCAAAGGTAGCCTCTGTTCACTAGCACACAGAGGGCACCATTCCAGTTAAGTTCCAGCTGAAATGGGTCACCACTGAACCTTAAGGAATGATAAAGAAACTCTACCACCTGCAGGTAGAAAATGGAACAACTACTGAGTTGACCCAACTCCAAAGACAAGGGCAGTGGTCAGGTTGTTCCTGTCTACATGCCTGTGGTACTAAAAACACCCAAGTTAAAACAACCCACCTAAAACAGAGTGCCTTAGACCGGAACAATTCCTACGAATTTACCTGAAAAAGTATAGCTTGATCAGGAGAACTGATTTAATGGCCAGGACTTAGAAAATACAGCTTTTACGTCTTTACAGTGAAAGCCTGCCCTTTGCTGTTCATAGATGACAAATGCTTCTCTCCCTCCACAGAAAGGAACAGGACTTCCTTCCCTACCACCGAGCTACTGCCCCTCATTAAGGTTCTTGTGGTTTACCCATCTGAAATATGTTTCCAGCACACGGTTTGTTACTTCACTGAATTTCTTCAAAATCATTGCAGAAGTGAGGTTATCCTTGACAAGTGGCAGAAAAAGAAAATAGCTGAGATGGGTCCCGTGCATTGGCTTACTACTCAGAAGCAAGCAGCAGACAAAATCATTTTCCTTCTTTCCAATGATGTCAACACTGTATGTGATGGTACCTGTGGCAAGAGCGAGGGCAGCCCCCATGAGAACTCCCAAGACCTGTTCCCCCTGGCCTTTAACCTCTTCTGCAGCGATCTGAGAAGCCAGACTCATGTGCACAAATACATAGTGGTCTATTTTAAAGAAGCTGATACTAAAGATGATTACCACGCCCTCAACGTCTGCCCCAAGTACCGCCTCATGAAGGAAGCTACCGCTTTCTGCACAGAACTTCTCCACACTGAGCAGCACGTGTCAACACGAAAAAGGCTGCAAGCCTGTTACAACATCTGCTCCTTCGTGTAGCCCTCCCATTAGAAACGAGAACTTGAAGGCTTCCTACCCCTCCAATTAGAAAAAGCTTCTGTGATGATTGTGAAGTTTATTGTATGGGTGACTTGTAGAAAGGATTTTATATATACCTGCGTTAGCAAAAGGAATAGGGAGGACTCATAACAAGATACATGGCTTAGTCTAGCAATTAAACTCTTATGCCAATACTCACAAAAATTACTAACTACTGTAGTATTAACTAAAGAATGGAAACTAAATTTATAGTTATAAAGTTAAATCACTTTCATAACTAAAAATCAAGAATAGTTATAATGTAAAACTGTAACCATCCTGACAACCCAGTGAGAGAGCATCTTCCAGCTGAATGTCTGGTCTTGAACTGTCCGTGCCTTGCCTTGGAGGTAGAATTGTTTACCTCTGTAACATTCTAAGTTTAATGAATGCCAAATTCCACAAGCCCTTGTAATTCACTCAATAATTTCTTAGGTAAAAACCCTGTTACATACGTCTTTATTTTTAATATAAAAACATAACCCATCTTTGCTCATCAGATGACCTAGTATATGTGTAACCACTTGTATTATTTGTTTTCTTTTCTTTTTTAAAAATTTTTTTAAAGATTTTTATTTATTTATTTTAGAGAGGGCGGGGGGGGGTGAGAGAGAGAGAGAGATAGAGAGACATATCAATGTGCAGTTGCTGGGGTCCATGGCCTGCAACCCAGGCATGTGCCCTGACTGGGAATTGAACCTGCGATGCTTTGGTTTGCAGCCCGTGCTCAATCCACTGAGCTACGCCAGCCAGGGCTATTTGGTGTTTTCATAAGACCATCCCTCTCTGAACTAGGTTAATGTCCTATTTGCTTGTTGTACAGGTAACTTTAACATGAACACCAATACACGTGCAGACCTGTTGTCTACTTCTGCCCACTTACCTGTTAGAGGTTATTGCCATAGTTCAGAGTTTTTTGGTTATTACATTAACTTTTTGGGTTTAGAACAAAAATAATTCCTATTATGTTGGAAGATAGCTCTCTTGAAGTAGTTTTATAAATGAGTTATTATAATGGCTAACTTAAGTAAAAACAAACAAACAAAAAAAACCCCAACTACCACAGACTTACAGAACACAAGAGTTATGTGGTATTTTGAGACTTCCAACTTTTTTATTTTCCTAAAAGCATCTTTTTCTTATTTCAGGTCACCAAAAAGTTATATACATTAACACATGTGTTTTTCTAAGAATGCCTGTCTTTCCACACAATGTAATACTGAATATGCTCTGGAATGTGGACCAGTTTCAAGTAGATGACTACTAAAATGTATTTGTAGATTATTTTTAAAGGGTCATGTCACTCCTAATACATGTCCTAAGTATAAAATAAAAGCCAAAATAACTAAGCATAGAATGAAACCTCACCATGTCCTGCTTTACCAGCAGATACTTAGCAATCACTCAGGCAATATGTTTAATGTGGTAAAGGTCACACATTTGTCAAGATCAGTCCTCATGGTGCTTAAAAGTGCTGGTAATAGAAGATGAACATGGCTTTTATCAAAACTTAGGCCAGAAGCCACTTCCTCTGAATCAACATCTACCAGTTAAAACAGCAATATGCTATTACATGGAAAACTATTAAAAACAGAAATACATTATGCTTTTGGAACTAGGTAGCCAACACTACATTGTATTGAAACAGCTCAGAAACATATATAAAATCAATATTGTATAAATTTATTGTTGAAAATTTCTTAAATCAAAGAATATACAATTTTCAAATTGAACACATACATTCCAAATAGTAGCAGCAAGTTAAATTTTGTTTTATCGGTGGACTCTCTCTTGTTCCTAACCTACTAGGCGGATACATAGGATACTCTTATTAATGCAAAATGCTCCACTACCAGCATTGCTCCCTGTCCTAAGACTTCTTACCATTCTTATTCTATATTCCACTCTTATCCCCACCCCTTAATTGCTCCTACGTTGTCTTTTCCCCAGTCCCACCTCCAGTTCCTGACAGAGACGAAGGAAGCCAGTGCAAGAGCCTGGCAGAAATCAGGCGTCCCCTGACCCAGGTCTCTGTGCCCTCAGGCTGTGCTCTCATCTCCAGACAAGGCCTTCTCTTCCTTAGGCCAGGGGCTCAGCAGGCTTCACTAAGGCAGTAAGAGCTCTCTGTGTCATTTACTGTTTGCTTGACTGCTCACAGATCAAGGTCAATTGATCATACTGAACACAAAGAACTCCAAGTACTTCCACTGGGTTCTTCAGGTAAAGGAAAACTGTGTGTGTGGCGGGGGGGCCGGGGAAGGGGGGTGCTTTATGATTAAGTCAGCAGTAACTGCAACTATCGCCTTGCTTATCTGTACAACACGTACTAACAACTCTCAATTATTCCTAAATCATTTCTGTTTGGCTTTAGGAAGGAGACAAATTTTCCTTTTCTGCTTTGGTTAAATAATGACTATTTTCTTTTCCCAAGGCTACCCTCGGGCATGTTGGGTGATGAAAGCCAGCCAGCCTAGCCTTAAACCTCTGCCTTGGCAAATCTAGACCTGAATGGGCCCCCATAGTTTTTGTAATCTAACAGAAAATTAAAAAACAACAACAACAACAAAAAACTCTGTTATTTGGAATTCCAAAAGCACATGAGTCACATCATATGTGCTTGCTATTGCAAACAGGGAAAATATCATGACCATACAGTGTTCACAATTCAGGCCCCAAGTCACACGCCCACCCCCTCACGGTCGAAGGAGACTGTCTCATGACACTCAGCAGTCAGCTTAAATGAGAGCTTCACCATTTGACAACTGCTCAACCATCTTCCATCACTGGGGAGTTTCTGAGACCCTGAGAAGGGGCAGGAAAGCTTACCACATTTTTCCTCAAATGTCCTGATACAGAAGCAGCTTGTAATTTCACACCAATGTCAGGTCCTCAATATAAGATTTAGAATTGTAGGTCAATAAATAAAAAATACATATTCTATAAGAGTCTTTAGTATCAAGAGGCTTGTTTTGGGTCTCTGTCAAGAGTGACTTTTTCCTGCCCACTTCACCACACAAAGGCAGCTCGCTCTCGTAACATGCGGACACCAAAGCGCTGCCATTCCCGCTGGTAGATCCACAGTTCCTGTGTCGTGTCCAAACAAGCCAGCACTGCCCCCCCTTTCCATGCAATCAGCCGGGGGTCCATGTCCTAGAGCAGTGACAAAGACATGTCAGCACATGCAGACAAGACATACACTTAATAATTTATTTGAATTTTGGGGTGGAAAAAATCCTGTTGAGTCAAGAACTAACAAGTCAGATTTTCAACCTATGCTAGACCCATGAACTTATATTACAGGTGTCTTTGTGTCAACCGACAAGAGAACTTTTTAGTTTTCATTACTGAAACTGCTACTATTCACTATTATTACGCAAATAGTCATCCCTGAAGGCAGAACATATGTAAGGAAATAACTAACTTTTAAGTTTGAGTAGAATAAATATATCCCACAATCTCTCCCTCAGGATTAAAATTAAGAACATTCCCAGGAATTGTCCATGAGATATAATGTAAATGGGCACAATCTGTTTCTCAATTATTAGACTTGTATTTCCAGACAGTTCAAGCCTAAAATATTCTTAAAGATGACCTGGTCCAGGGACCAGTAGCAGCTCCTTAATATGAGAGATCACAGTGGAGTTGTTCTGGCTGAAGCATGACATGGGTCAGTCTTTCCCCTGCTCCACCATCCTTCCCAAGGCAGCGTCAGCCCTGCTAGCTTCAGAGAGCACAGCAGGGACTTAAACCCAGGAACCTAGTCCCCCTCATCCAAGCTCCTTTTCCCACATCTGTGACCTGCTGTAAGTAATAATTCCCAAATCCTCAAGAACTCCCAGGCACAAGCTTATGACTTCTAGGATTTTATCCACCCACACACATTAGAATCAGAAATAATCAATGTTGATTTCATCTGCATACAGTTCAACCTGTACCATCAACAACATACCTTAGGCCTTGTGATTACTTCCACATTTTCAATAATTCGCCTGAAAGAAGGTGGCATTTTGTTGAGAATTCTGTGCTGCAGAAATTCTTGTGCTTTATGAAACATCAAACCACCTCCCACCACCAGGATGGAGCTGTACATCTTCTTTTTGGTATCATCAGATGCTGCAAAGACAGTGAAAGCCCTTCCAAGCTTTTTCCTGTATGTACCACCACCCTCCGCTAAACCAACATCATGTCTTGCTTGGGTAACTGCAAGAGCCTTCTCAAAGCTCTCTCTAACCCCTCCTGAACAACGCAGCCAGACTAACCTTGCCAACACAAACGTGAATGGGTTGCTATCCCTACCTTGCTACTTGCAGCATGAACAAAACCTCTAAGGGGGCCTAAAAAGTCCAGTATGGTGTGTACTCAATTCTCTAGCTTCATCCTCACACCCTGTGTCCTAGCCACTCTGGCCCTCACAGCCTTCTTCCTCAACCTGGAATGCCACCCATTTGACCGGCCAGTCAGACCTGCCCAGATCTCTGCCAAGTGGCTCTTCCCCAAGGAAGCTTCTCTGACTTCCACCCTCCACAACTCCCCCTATGGAGTAAAAATCCCTTATCAAACCCCTCACGCAGCACTGTTTAGTTCAATTTTGTTGCACCTGCCAGTTATAATTTCACATTTGTGTGGTAATTTGCCTTATTTTGGTCTCCTCCAGCGAGGCCAGGAGCCAATGCCCAACACCCAACAATGCAAGCACAAGGCAGGTGCTTGACTGTTTTTGAATATGTAACGCAGCACTGAACAACCATACCCTAGCTTGAACCTATTCGTTTAACTGCTATCTCCCAGCTTCCCCCAGTGTGCTTACAACAGCAGTCTATGCTATGAAGGATGGCTTTATCCAGGCCCAGAGCTTTCCCTTCAAACAGCGAGATGGCAGTCTTCCTTGACATCAGAGCGGTGAGGGCCTCCTCAGAGTCATTGCCAGCCATCAGACAGTCTCCCTGGGAGGATCCCAAATCCACTTCCTGGGAATGGAGTCTTTCTGGAAGATCAGAGGACTGCCCACGAAGATCCCCTTCAAATCCAATGGGTTTGGATGCAGACTTTCGGTCAGCAGTGGCTTTTGCAGACTTTTGGTCAATGAAAAGGACAATCATATAGATGGTATGATTATGACAGAACATCTCCAGCTAGACCTCCTGCCACTAGATGAGGGGGACCCCTTGTAGTACAAGTTTCCCCAGCTAGGTGAGTGTTCCAGGAACTCATCTGTATCAATGTGCCGGTTGGTGTTGTGAGAGGCTGCATTTAGCTTCAGTGGATTTTTTGAAGATTCTTTCAGTATGTCTGCCTGTTTCATGATGGGTGATTTACAAGTGTACCAGCCCACACCGCGCTGAGTGTTCTGCAGTGTTTGACAAAAAACGTCACAACCCTCGTGCTTCACCCTCCCTATTCACCTGATCTCACCCTGAGCGAATTTTGTTTGTTTTCCTGATGAAAAAACATCCTTAAATTGAAATGTTTTGTTGATGTGGATGTGGAAAGTGAAACCAAAAATGGCAGAAACACAAAAAAGGCATCAAAATCGACCAGTTCAGAAACTGTTTTGAGCAGTAGGAAAAAGTCTTGATAGGTGTATTGCATCAAATGGAGAGTACTTTGAAGGTGACTGAAGTTTAAACATGTAAGAATAAATACATGATTTTTTATAAATAGATTCTGGGTTTTCTGGGCCCTCCCTCATACACTACTATACACGAAGGCCTGAGGGGGTAACCTTCCCCTGCAAAAACAAAAAAACCTTAGGCGTGGTGCAGAGAGGAAATACAACAGAGTATACAACCACCCACTTGGGAGTGAGGGGTGATGGACAGAAGAGGATGCACTGACAATTCTAAAGCAGTCCCTGGCAGGTAGGGAGGTCTCACAACCTTACTATTATGGGCTGGAACTTAAAATTGAGATGTCAAGTGTAGACAAGCTTTTCTTCCCTTGAATTGAGTTTTTAAGTGGAGTATTTTAGTGGAATTTTTGAGCCAGTAACTGTTACAAAATTCTCATTTTCAGACCTTTTCTAATCTCTTTGGGATAGGGAAGAGGACTAGAAAAGATGTACAGCCCTCTTCCCTCCACCATGAGCTGCTGTTTTATTAGCAGGTAATAACCTGCCCCTGCATTAGACTTCCTGTTACTGGGATTAGCACTGGACAAAGAAATTTAGCTTTTTGCCTATGCCACACACCTCTCATATATTATAATTAAATATAGGTGAAATTTTACTAGAAATATTTACTATGGATGAATATTCAAAAATGATTCCACTAATTTAACCTTTAAATGTGTGGAATGGTATTCTGAGAATTGGATGAATGCCTGCTGAACAAAAAAAATCTGTCATCCAGATTTCAAATTTAGATTCCATCTAAAGTTCTAAAAACAGTGTTAGCCCTTGCTGGTGTGGTTCAGTGGACTGAGCAGCGACCTGTGAACCAAAAGGTCACTGGTTTGATTCACAGTCAGGGCACATGCCTGGGTTGTGGTCTCCAGTTGGGGGGGGGAGGGACAGTGGCACACGAGAGGCAACCATAAATTGATGTTTCTCTCCCTCTCTTTCTCCCTCCATTTCCCTCTCTAAAAATAAATAAAATCTTAAAAAAACAAAAACCAAAAAACAGTATTAGCTTTAGGACGCTGTCAGATGGCAGTGAGTGAGTGATCCATTAGTTATGTGCAAACTTCTCCTGTGGGGATAAAACTGTCTGCTTGTACACCAGAGTCCCCACAGACCTGTTCTTGCTTGCTCTGTGTCGCCAGCAGGTAATGTTCATCATGAGGATCTTCAGGATCGCCCTGGGATCTGTGCTGCAGAGTTGTCATCTTTTGTCCAACGATTCCAAAGGTTGATGGATAAAATAAAGCCATTGGAGCCTGTGCATGAAAGACAAAGAATGGTCAACCCAAGATACTGTGTCCTGAAAAAAATGACCCACTGAATTTTGTTCTTCCAAAAAGCAAAACTGGCTGATTAGATCCTAAAAGTTAGACTGTATACTGTTCTTTTTTGGAGCAGTAGCATTATTTTTTTCATGCAGATATGCAAGGAAACTCGTTTATCATCTAACTGAAGTGTGATACGACACCAGAGACTCTCAAAGTAAAAGCATAGTACATAGTAACCTACTTTATAATTACCTAATAAGAATGGAAACTCTCTCTCTAAATGACTAATCACAGAGTGGCTAATTGCAAAGATGGTCCTCAGATCTGTTCTAATTTGGGTTACTGAATAATCTATAACCAGTTCACATTCTGACCTCCTGAGGTTTCCAGCAAGTAAATAGTCTCTCAGTCTGAGCCTGGCTGGCTTTCTTTCTACCCATGAAAATATACACCCATGTGTTACCTGGAGTTTTTCATCTCCTAATCGAAACTGGTAAAGCAGGGCAGGGGAATCTGGATGTCGAATCTGAAACTCATGGTCCTGAAGCCCAGAGATGTCCTGATTCCAGGAAAAGATGCTGTCAGCGAACCAGTAAAAGTGCATGTAAACTCCTCGAACTACAACTAAGCCTCCTACCACCTAAACCTCCCCTATAAAAAGGCTGCCCTACAACTTTCTACCACACCCACTAAAACTGAAGAGTTCAATGTTAACTTGCTTTCTTTTTAACACTTGTGAAATACCCACCACCTGCATTTATTGTTTTCTTCATTACTGATAAATACTAATACAATGAACCAAATCAATAAGCAAATGCTCTCAATAACTGAGGAATGTTACCTAGTCTTATATTTCTTAAGTTTTTTTATTCAGAAGTATACTACTTGAAAAGGTAAAAAAAAAAAAAAAAATCTAAAACAGAGTATGAAAAGGTAGCAACCCAGATATGGCAACGATTAAATGGTGACTGTTCACAATACTAAGAAAGTGCTTCAAATGATGCCATTTTATTAAATGTCTGTGCGTGTGTTTTACCTGCTACTATTCATCACACCTAAAGGGTTACCTTCATCCTTTATCAGGATCATCAGAGCCTACCGAGAGAGGTATGTGCTAAACTCTCTTTTAAAAAAAAAAAGCATTCTTCCAGAGCCAGAGACACATCTGCACAGCTTCGACCTCACCTAAAACCTCACACTCCTTAAGGGCTTCAGCTTCACGGCTTTTCAGCTTAGGCTGAAAGGGTAGCATGATACTGTTAAAGTTTTCCTGCAAACAAAAATAGTCAAATTTTATTTTGCTCCCACCTGATCTAAATGACAAAAAGTTTCTTTTAGGTGCTGCAGAAGAAGGCAATCCATTTTATTTGTTAACTGGCACTCTCTGTAAGGGAATCCAGCTCGCTGCATCAACCAGTAAAAACATCTTGATACATCAGATCCTCCATATGCCAGACAGAGCCTAGAGTTAAGAGAAAAAGCAGATGGGTAATGTCAGTTAAAAAGGTACAAAGAATGATTCAAAAACTCAATTAGGCACAGTGAAACAGCAAGATTCAAGCAATGTCTGTGATAGGACTACATTAAAGAAAGAACAGATGGATGGATGGAAGGCAGAAAGGGAACTCTAGAATAAACCAGTGGTAAGGCACCTCGAAGCAATCATACTGTCAGCAAAAAATATCCAAGAAACAGAAAACACACATTAAATCCAGTTCATTTCCAAGTCAGTATGTTTACCATTTGATAGCTGTTTGCCTATGTACATTCTCTGACATATAAGGGTGACACCGTAAGACAAACTTATGCGAGAAATCTGAGAGGATACTACCCACTAATTGAACATGTCTACAATTTAGAAAGAACACTGCTACATTATTTTAGTGGTTGGAGACCTGAATCCAGTGTTTTCTCCATACCTTGGGAACCACTGGCATCAGACAATACAAACAACGGGTGAGCCAAAATAACTCATTCTGGGTTATAGAATACATTGTAACTTGGGATTAACCTTTCTCATGGACTTACTGGGACCTCTTTTAAATTTGTTTCTATACCTTAAGATTCAAACGACCTAATGTAAGGGACGGAGAATTAAAGCACCCTGAAGAAGCTATCCTGGGAGTGCAAAATGCTACATAGAGGCCACGTGTGCACTACCTGAGTGTGTGCTTACCTGTGTTGGGCTTGTCTCAGGAAAGACAAGCAGCAAACCTGCTCCTGATAGTTATTTTATAACTCTTCTGTCAGTGGTAACAGACACTTGATCACCATTAAGTTACTCACTGAACACCATGAGTAACTTTATGGTGTTCAATGACTAACTTTTTTTTTCTGTCTTACAAGAAAAGCAAATACTCGAAATGCTAGCTAGCTAGAGAACTCAAACCCGAAAACCTATTTTCTCCTATGTGAGTTGCCAAAATCAAGCTTTGTTGTGCATGATCAGTATCTCTAGGTCAGCCCACAGCAAAAGACACAGAGCTAACCTATACGCTTCGTCTGTGGGACCGCACAGCACACTCTAGGACTCTCAGGAGCTGCTGATATGAACTTATACTACAGTTCCAAAGGAAAGGGTAAAATCAGTTGTGTATAGCCTTGCCAGAATTTGCACTTCTACAATCTTCCTGGTATCTTATGCAAAATTTGAAAATATAATTCCTATAAGTAATTTCTTTCTAGCTTGTGATACTTTATAGTTGAACAGACCGTAAGGGGAGAGGGATAAGGAATGAAACCTCCCAAGTCCCTTACCGAGTATTTCGATGGGAGACCCCATCCTCCACACAGCACACACTTGTCTTCTGGTCCCCAACATCCACAATACATGTGCTGCTTAAACCACTTCCAAAAGTGGCACACACAGACTCCTGATGGACCACGATTCCTAAAAAACAAAAGGCAGAGGAGCAATCAGCTACAGAGCAATAACTATCTGAAGACAAATAATCAACTGAAGTCTAGGAACCTCTGGGCAGATATTCATGCACTGCTGACCCTCTCAAATAAACATCCCAATAAAGCAGTGAATTGGATTAACTTTGTCAGTAAAAAAGAAAAAAGCTCGGACTTCCGGCCAAGATGGAGGTATAAGTAGACACACTGTGCCTCCTCACACAACCAAGATAGGGACAACAACAATTTAGAAACAGAATAACAACCAGAACTGACAGAAAATTGAACTGCATGGAAGTCGAACAACCAAGGAGTTAAAATAGACACATACATCCAGACCGGTAGGAAGGGTGGGGTCGGGCAGTTGGGCGGAGAGGAGTCAAGACACAAAGAGCGGTGACACTGGGTGTATAAGGCACCCCGGGCACGCAAGACTGCAGTGGGTGGACCCCGGGCACAGGGTGGCAACTGGCAGCCCCAGCAAGGTGGCAATTGTGAAGTAAGGCACTACGCACAATCCAGGGTCCCAGTGCTGGGAAACAGAGCCTCGGGGCACTGACTGAAAACACCAGTGGGGGTTGAGGCACAGGGAGAGGCTTCCAGACTCACAGGAGAGTTCGATGGAGAGACCCACAAGGTCCTAGAACGTGCACAAGCCCACCCACATGGGAATCAGCACCAGAAGGGCCCAGTTTGCTTGGGGAAAGCAGCAGAATGGACTGAAGTCTGACACAGAGTGGAGCAAGTGCCATTGTTCCCTCTCAGACCCCGCCCCCACATGCAGCTTCACAACCCAGCAATTGGGTTACCCCACTCTGGTGAACACCCAAGGCTCCACCCCTCATACATAACAGGCGCGACCAGACAAAAAAAATGGCTCAAATGGAGGAACAGATCGAAGCTCCACAGCAAATACAACTAAGCCAAGAAGAGATAGTCAACCTATCAGATGCACAGTTCAAAACATTGGTGATCAGGATACTCACAGGATTGGTTGAATTTGGTTGCAAACTAGATGAAAAAGTGAAGGCTACGCTAAGTGAAATGAAGGAAAGTGCACAGGGAACCAATAGTGATGGGAAGAAAACTGGGACTCAAATCAATGGAGTGGACCAAAAGGAAGAAAGAAACAACCAAACAGAAAAGAATGAAGAAACAAGAATTCAAAAAAAATGAGGAGAGGCTTAGGAACCTCCAGGACATCTTTAAACGTTCTAACATCTGAATTATAGGGGTACCAGAAGAAGAAGAGGAAGAGCAACAAGTGGAAAAGTTATTTGAACAAATAATTAAGGAGAACCAATCTGGCAAAGGAAATAGACTTCCAGGAAGTCCAGGAAGCTCAGAGAATCCCAAGGAAGTTGAACCCAAGGAGGAACACATCAAGGCACATCATGATTACATTAGCAGAGATAAAAATTAAGGAGAGAATTCTAGAACCAGCAAGAGATAAGGGAACAGTCACCTACAAAGGAGTTCCCACCAGACTGTCAGCTGATTTCTCAAGAGACCTTACAGGCAAGAAGGGGCTGGAAAGAAGTATTCCAAGTCATGAAAGACAAGGACCTACATCCAAGATTGCTTTATCCAGCACAGCTGTCTTTTAGAATGGAAGAGCAGATAAAGCACTTCTCAGATAAGGTCAAGTTAAAGAAATTCATCATCACTAAGCCCTTATTTTAGGAAATGTTAAAGGGACTTATCTAAGAAAAAAAGATAAAAAACATGTATAGTAAAATGACAGCAAACTCACAATTATTAACAACCACACCTAAAACAAATATAAAAACAAACTAAGCAAACAACCAGAACAGGAACAGAACCACAGAAATGGAGATCACATGGAGGGTTAGCAACAGGGGAGTGGGAGGAGAGAAGGGAAAGGGTACAGAAAATAAGTAGCATAGATGGTAGGTAGAAAATAGACAGTAGTAGGTAGAAAATAGTATGGGAAATGTAGAAGCTAAAGAACTTATGACCCATGGACATGAACTAAAGCGGGGAATGTAGGTGGGAGAGGGTGTGCTGGGTGGAGGGGAATGAAGGGGGGGTAAAGGGACAACTGTAATAGCATAATCAATAAAATATATTTAAAAAAAAAGAAAAAATCTCAATTCAAATAGGTTTCACTGGAATATCAGACATACCTGAAAAACCCATCTTCATTAGGATCATATTCACTAATTCCTTCACATGCTGTTTATTATAGATATCAGGAATTAACAAGATGCATCTATAATACTAAGGAGAAGAACAAAGAAAAATCATTAAATGGTTAACATTGAAGTCAGATCAAAATAAATTTCACACCTGTCTTCAGAGATACATCTATAATACTAAGAAAAGAACAAAGAAAAAAAAAAGAAATGGTTAACACTAAAGTCAGGTCAAAGTCAATTTCACACTTTAAAGCAGTAGTAGCAATGGTCAGAGGCCCAGAATAAAAGCTCAAAACTCTCTGCTATCTTTTGGGTTTTATGAGAAAATAGAGAATGTTGACATTTTTTTTCTTTGAATTATTTAACACTTATGAAGTAAAAATAAAACTGATGTGTCTGAAAAGGCCCAGAGAGAAGGCACAAACATGAGCATTTGCTGCCTGCAGAGCAGGAGAGACACCAAAGAAATGAACAGAACAAGAAAAAGAGAGAAAGCATTAAAGGAGAATTTAGTGAGGATATCCTCAACATCTAAGGCTGAGAATGCTTCAAGGACCCTATATTATAAACAACTCAGTAATGTGTACTTTTCTTGACCAAGATTTTTTTTTTTTTTTAAAGATTTTATTTATTTATTTTTTTTAGAGAGGGAAGTGAGGGGGAGAGAGAGAGAAACATCAATGTGCGGTTGCTGGGGGACATGGCCTGCAACCTAGGCATGTGCCCTGACTGGGATTCGAACCTGCGATGCCTGGTTCGCAGCCCGCGCTCAATCCACTGAGCTACACCAGCCAGGTGACCAAGATTCTTAAAGATTATCCAAGTAACTGGGAATTTGAGCTTACCTTTAAATCTTTCAATGGAATTTCCAAGTATTTTTGTATTGCATGAGACCATATTACTTCAATATCTGCCAGAACAGCTGTGAGGGAGCCCCCAGGTCCTGGGTGAATATTTAACTGACCTCTTCTAATAGGCCAGTGAATATTGTAACAGTCCAATGGATTAACATACAAGGCCTAGAAAAGATGGGGAGATAAGCATGTTGTTAAAACTCTTCTCAGGGTTTTCTGGATTCAAGCTCAAAACTCTAAGGCTAAAAATTATCAATAACACTTGCTGAACATTCTAAATGTTGAGGGTGGAGGATCTAATACTTCAGGAGCCAGTCTGATTATCTGGTCCTCAAAGCAGGATTACAGAATGCTTGGACACTATACTGGATGGCAAAGTAAATGAATTTTAGAATTAGGATCAGGTTTTCTTCTTCCATTTCATTATAAAGAAGTTTCCTACCTCTTCTCCTACCAAAAACTCAGGGTGATGAGATGTGTTTGTCCATTTATTTCCGGAACAATGATCTAAAACCGCAGGCCGTATCTGCTTGTTGTAGGAACGTGCCTGAAACAAAAGTGCATCGCGCATTCTCTGAATTCACACAAGGAAAACAGGGGTAAGTGTAGTGTGAGTCGTCTTTTCTCCTTTCCCTCAGAGCCAGACACAGTGGCAAATTTTAATCACAAAGCCAACATATTTGGGGAAATACTGACTGACTGGTAACAAAAGGATTCTCTTGCCCTATTCCACAGTCTTCATTTTTCCTGTGATTTTTAACATGTAGGGCTGTGATTCACAGCCAGTCCAAAATTAATACTGCATTCTACTTAAAGATGAATACAAAATTTACATCAACTCATAGGTATCCCTAATTGTTATGGCTTTAGCACATTAAAAAAATGTGGTAAGAACACCACTTCCCACCAAGGTCCCAGAATTATACACTGAAGACTCTCGAGTAAACTGTAAATTTTATCAACTTGTGGTGAGAAATACCACATGATAAATTACTTGGTTCGCCCAGGCATTTGTAACACTGATTCAGGTACACCATAGGTGGTTATGAATTGTTCTTCTTCCTTTTTAAAGAAAATCCCTTCTTGCGTTTGTAAATTAAATAGGTAGAGCACATGAATGGCATTGTGATGTAATAGTTGTGCCAAAAGATTAAATCGGAAGAGTTGAGGTCGAACCTGTTCAGGGGACACAGGAATCCGTCTTGTACCATTTGACATCTTTTTAGACCATATTGCTTGATCCACCATTTTAAGACCATTTTGTCTTTGTTCATTACTTTCAGGTTTCTAGGAAAATAGAATTAAAGATGAGCAGTGCAAAGAACTTAGTGAAAAGGGAGGGCAGTCTGGCAAACTACTAACACAGCAATGGGAAATGCACCCTTGTGGACAGGTAGCGTTTCCTTAATCTCTACCATATGTATTACTCTTCAGAATTCAAAGTAATCTTTTTACTGTTTATAAATTTAAGAAGTCATAAAAGAACCCTCACTATAAACCAAGTACTTGAAAAAATCTGTAACTCTGAGTGACTTTGGGTTCATAAAAAATTTTCATAGCACTAATCCAAGCACAGCTACTTTTACATTTACAAAGTACTTCACAGATGCTCTCGTAGATTTACGTCATTTCATGCTTACGATTTTATAACATTAAGAGTCCTTCATGTGTTATTTTGCTTAATCAACAAGTGTTCAAGTAATTTTGATACTGCAAAAAATATATCCATAAATTTTTATGTGAAATGTTATTTTACTTTCTTTCAATTTTTTTCCTCTAAAGTAGAATTGTAAGAATTAAAAAATGGAACCCTAAAGCTTACTATCAGAACTACAGAGAATGTACGTTCCTAAAAATATCCTTGATTTAAAACTTAAAAGTGGATTACAATGTAAATATACACATTAGCATCTATCACAAAAATTTTTTCCTGATAATTACCATTTGCAAAATAGGATAAAATAAATGTTTATTGTAAAGAAACACATTTTTTTTGCCCTGGCTGGTGTGGCTCAGCGGATTGAGCACTGGCCCGAAAACCAAAGGGTTGCTGGTTCGATCTCCAGTCAGGGCATGTGCTTGGGCTGTGGGCCAGGTCCCCGGTAGGGGGAGCATGAGAGGCAGCCACATGCTGATGTTTGTCTCCCTCTCTATCTCCCTCTCTAAAAATAAATAAACAAAATCTTAAAAAAAATACATTTTTTTGCCTTTACATTATGAATTGACTTAAGATTGCAATAAGGACTTATTGTAGCAATTCAATTTGCTTATGAAGTGAAAATATGAGTTTATTTTTAAACTCTAAGTATCTGGAAGACCAAAAACAGAAGTCAGCTAATAGAGACCAGAATGTATCATTTTAAGTGAGTGATAATTCTTTACCTTCCATTAAAAATCACATTCATCAATACCCAGTTCACCTTGGAGGGTTAAAAAAATTAAATTTACTTTTATTACAATTATTTACTTACAATAAAATTGCTAGTTCTGATGAAAAATGATTATTTTCAGAACCCTGAATGATGCTATTATTCTATTATTTTAAAAATAATTTATTTTTATTTATTTACTTTTAGAGAAAGGGGAAGGGAGGGAGAAAGAGAGGAAGAGAAACATGTGCCTGAGAGAAACATTGATCAGTTAGTTGCCTCTTGCATGCCCCCAACTGGGAACCTGGCCCGCAACCCAAGCATATACCCTACTGAGAATCAAATCGGCAACCTTTCGGTTCACAGGATCCATTGAGCCATACCAGCCAGGGCAAAAAAATGTATTGCTTTATAGTAAACATTTACTTTATCAGCAGCCACTTAAAGACACAAGGCTATGAAGATGTTTATTCAAGATGATTGCATATACTTGCATGTCTAAGCCTTCCCAAGGAAACAGTCTTGGATTTCTATCCAGGTCCTCCATTTATGACTTACATTTAATCCCTCCCTTAGGAGCCAGTTGTCCTTGTACAAGGGCTGCCCTTGTTGTTTGTGTCTTCGTGCAATGACATGAGGAATGCTGGCAGGAAGTGTGTCTGTGGCTCGACCAATCCTTAGAGTTGTTGAACCTGGATGTATGACAACGATGAAGTTGCTCTGGATTTGCTGCAAATATAAAACAGGTGTGTGACCCTAGTAAGTAATATGCAGGTAACAAGTTAAATAACATATAGATATAGGATAGACTAAGAAGTTAGTTTCCTGTAATGGTCATTAGACCCAAAGGTTTCAAAATAATTCAGTAAAGGGAGTTCTTTGAGAAGCATCCAATTACTGGTCTCTACCTGAATACAAACTCACTTTATAGTTCCGTGCTCCCAGGATCTAACTCATAGTACATAGCCCAACAAATATTTGTTTAAATGAAAAGAACCATAATTATTCAATGCAAATTAACCTATTGGGCATTTCTGTGCCAGGCACTGTGAGTCCAATGGTAACCAAGACAAAGTCCCAAAAATCAGAGAACTTTTTGTTTACTAGGGAAGACAGTTAAACAAGGAATGAGAGTATAGGGAATACCATGACTAGTGGAGTGCTGGGTTCCCAAAATTGGAATCGCCTAAATATAGTTGTAAAAAAAAAAAAATGACCCTAAGCTTTCACTACAAAGTCTGCAACTCAGAATTTCCAAAGAGAGAGCTTAGGAATCCAGTTTTCAAAAGCTCCTGAGGTGATTAGCATGGCCCCTCAGGTTTAAACCCACTGCTTGAACAGCTAATGGAAGATATTAATGTAAAAGTACAATTATTACTTTGCAATACTGGAAAGTAAGGCTTTATACACCAACCACTTCCCAAGTGTGTGCATACATTATATTTTGGTTACTTCTTAAAAAAAAAAACACTACACTTCACCATTGTTGATTCTGTGCTATTCACCTAATCTGGCAAGAGAGTGGGAATGAAAAACCAGAGTTCACAAATCTATCCACCTAAGTCAGAAAACTTTGCTGCACTTCACAATTCATTCTTGGGAGGTGATGAACAAGGACTGACAAAGTAGTGCCAATCAGGACAGTGGCTGACTGCAAACTTTACTTTGAGATGATAATTGTTTTAGAACCGAAATTCTCAAGAGGGCAGAATATAATCTGAATCACCTGGGGAACCTTTACCGTGTAAACCTGTTGAGGGACCCACAGTTTCAGCAGGGAGTGGGGGAGGAAAAAGGGACTCACAATCCCTTTGACAACAGGATCCCTTTGTTAAGAACCACCATGCCAGCCTGACTCCTTAGCTAGCATCTATTCTGTCCTGTGCTTGAAGCTACAACTGGGTCTTATTGGCATGTTTCCATTCAAAATATTTCTGTACTTGGCCAATAGATCAAGTCCAGACCTCCAAGAGCAAGGCCCTGCCTACTTCTCCAGCCTTACTCTAGAACCACCTCTTTTTCGGTCAGTACATCCCACATACCATTTCCTGGATATTATGGTTTAAGATGAAATACAGTTAACAATACAGGTGCCGCAATGCAGAGGCCATGGAAAACCAAAGAGTGTTATACAACTGACCGAAGTTAAGGAAATGTTGCTATAGTGATTAAGGACCCAGGCTCTGGATTCACACACCTGGCTTCAAATTCAGACTGTGCCACTTCCTTGCTCTGGATGAAGTTCCTACCTCACAGAATAATTGTGAAGATTAAACAAGTTAATGAGCAATCACAAGCTGAGTGTGGCTAGGTCTTCCAAAGTTCTCTACTGCCTTCAGAACTGGCTTATATGACCTTCATCATACGGTCCCTGCTAAGATCTCCAGTCTTATCTTATTCCCTCCATTCCATACATCTTGATCTCCAACACTTTAAGCCCTCTTAGCCTAGTTTTCTTCCATGCTATGCTCTCCCTCCCTGAGATTTCCCTTCTCCCTACCTAATTTTTAATCCTCCTTCAGATCTTAGTCCAGATGTCACCTCCTCTGAAAAAAACCATCCCAGACCACTAGCCACTGGGGCTGGAGGAGGTACCTGCTGTTGCTGTGTGCCCAACACTTCCTTTTGGTCCTCTCCACTAGTGGGTCCCACACTGTGTTCTGACACCAATGGCCCCACCCCCAGCACTCCTCCCAGCCTCACCCTCTGGGTGGGAGAGTCCTAGAAGGTGGGAACCAGTAAGCCCTCACAGGCCATTCAGTCTGCCCCCTCAACTAGTTAAGTGGAGAAACTGACGCCTGGGCAACAGTAATAACCACCCGAGGGCTCACCATGTGTCAGGAACTGTGGTATGTACTTTACAGCTGCCTGGCCAGTGGGCATATACTTAACACATCTACCAGGAACCTACCTCAGAGATGTCCAACAAGAAATTCTGAGCATTTAAACACCTGATTTCTGTTGTGAATTTACATTACCTCTGTCCATTTTCCTATGGGAATGTTGGTATTTTCTTCACTGAGTGTTCATAATATTACACATAAAGGCCCTTTGCCCGCCATGTACTGGAAATAATTTTTCTGGTATGACTTAATCTTGTTGTTTTTGAAACACACGCACCCAATGTCTATTTAGACAAATGTCTACTCGTCACTCCACTACCTGAGATTTCGTTAACAAAGAAAAAGGCATGAATCTCTATCCCTTACCAAATAACCGCAGATACTCTCAGTGAGCCAGGCCGGTGCTAAACTCTACGTGCCACCACTAAAACCTCACCCGTTTGGGAGATAGGTGACAGCCCAGTCCTCGTTTCAAAGCCGTGGAAGCTGGGGCTTCTACAGAGGCTGAAGGGGAGGACGGGGGCGGGGACACGCACTTCTCACCCGGCTAGCAACAACGCGGGAGGGACTGAGCAACCCCTACACAACCCATGACCAAGGGGGCCCGAAGCCTTCCGTCGGCTTCGACTTCCTCCTCAGACCCGAAAGCGGAGGTCGGAGGCCAGGGTGCAGGGCCCTCGCCAAGCCCCACTCGAGAACGACCCTTAGCACCTAACCTCCTGCAGTGACTCGGGCACCAGGGCAGGTACGATGGGCCGCTTCACACCGCGTTGCTCCTTTTCCTTCTCCCCGCCCTTCTCCTTCCCGTTCTCCGCGTCTCCCTTCTCCGCCTGGGTCATCGTGGCCACAGAAGCCCAGGAACCTGTTCCCTCCACCGGTACCACACACTCCGGCAACAGAAAGTCCCCAGCGCAGGCGCGGTCTCCTGGCTGGCTGCCCACAGTCAAGATGGCCGACAGAGAGTCATGCCAGCGAACTCCGGAAACAGAGGGGCGGGACCTTCCGCTGGGGGTGGGGTTTCAGGGGAAGCAGGAGTCTGGGGATTAAGTGGATCGTGCTGCGATTGGTCTTGGCCACAGCAGGCCAGCAATATCAGGTACTTCATTTTTGTTTTGAGCGTTTTGATGGACCAGCCAATAACCAGCATCTCATTTCGTCCTCACACCTGTCTCTCCTGGATCCCCAGACACCTTACATACATTAGTTCTCTTATTTCACTGGTCCGGCTCAGTCCAGCCTGATGTTAGGGTTCTCTGGTGCTAGGTCTCCTATTTACACACGTTTTGGATGACTTTACCTAGTTTCATAGCTTTAAAGGTAACTCCCAAATACATACTTCCAGCGTGGACTTTTCCCTGAGATCCAGATTGATATATTTGGTATCTCCCCATGGATATCGACACGGCATTGCAAATTTAAGCATGTCCAAAATGGAATTCCTGATGAACCCCCACTTTCGTGATTTCAGTAAATGTCATGTTGATACCATCCCCATACTTATAAATGGATATAAAGATGCGTTTATCTCAACACTTTGGTTTCAAAGCCTGTTAAACACTGGAAGTAGAATTATATGTATTATTCATTTTGACAATAAATATTTCAGTGCCTATTACATGCTGTCACTATTCAAAATATTGGGGTAAAGGACAAAATCTCTAATTTCATAAAGCTTCCACTGGTGAAAGGATGTTAGTTACCAGCATTCAGAGGGGGATTAAAGACAAAACAACTATTTAGATTTCATGTTTGTCAAGATAGCATTGAAGTCCATATATTTACAGACCACCTAGCAAATCTTCATTTTGTAGCTGTTTTGTTGGTTATGGATTTATAAATACCCTGGTAATTTTATATGGCAGTAAATCAAACACCTTGTATTAAAGACTCATGGGAGAAATATGTTTCAAGATAAAAATGAACTCAAAACCACAGATATTATATGCATATGCTGAAATAAATACAATGTGATTTATTTATAAGTGAGAACAAATTAACAATGAACACTTTCAGAAGTTGAAAAAGGTAACAACACAGTACTGAATACACAGCCTTTTAATTTTCTTCAAATTCAGAGTTTTAATTATATAAAGATGAGAAGTCACTTTTGTAACCTAAAAACATTTACTTATTAAAACTATATTAATACTTTCATAAACTATACAAAAAGTTAATGAGACAAACGTGTATTTATAGAACTGCATGTCAGTCATGCCAGATCCCTGTAAGAGAATTCCCAACACGACCTCATTAGTCTGTGAGGACACAGAGTAGTTCTTGTTTAGACACACACACTCATCTACTTGTCCAGCATGGTCAGCCCTGCACTACTCGATGGTTTCTTTCTGTTATGAATGCGCATGTCCAGTTGTCTGCTTCTTAGAGCAGACATTTACCTAAAAGAAAATGTTATAATAATTAGTTGCTAGTTATTAATTTTGATCTGTATGAAAAAAATCCCATAATCACTACAAGTTATAAACCTCTTTAAAAGACATTTTGATAATAAAGCCAATGGGCTTTTCAAGGATTAGGATAGAAATATTTTTCCAAACAATATCTGAGTAATTCAAAATGCTGGGCAACTTCTGTTTTCCTAAAGACCTTCCTAAGAAGGCATTTACAAAATAAAATTCCTGCAGAATAATTTCAAATTTAAGTTACCTTCCTCATCCACCAGCCATTGGAGGAGGACTGGGACCACGCAGATGATTAATTCGACCCATTCTTCTGGGGGGGTTTCCTGGGGGCCTGATAAAAGAAAAAGTTAATTTCTACTGTTTAATAGACATCTTCAATGGGTTCCTTTTACACTCAAATAGATCCTCATCTTTATTTAAAACACCGCTTAGGTAAAAATTCAAACCTTTTTAGGGACCAGACACAAAAAGTACACAAGGAAAGGCAGGACTGTGATGAACTCAACACCACCTCCTGTAAATGCCCAACAAAAACCCAAATCTATCTGATTTTTGCCACATGGAAACACAAGCCCAACTCACTCTGCTTGATCTTTTGAGTTTTTCATTAGTGATTGGCAATACAGATTCTAAAGTGAAATTTCTAGATTTCAACCATGGCTCTCAGTTTTCATCCTTTAATTTAGATATTTCCCATAGGATATACAATGTACATTTTAGCTTTGTCAGGTTGATAGTAGTTATCAAATCAGAGGCAACTTAATTTATAGTAATGCATTAATTCTGTGAAATAGAATTTAAACCTTTAATTTCCGTGAGCCTATCTATTTATCTATCCACCTATATATATATCTAGTTTAATTAAAATATACAGAGGGTTAAACACTTTAATTTAAAAAGCTACACCTGCCCTGTCTAGTGTGGCTCACTGGATTGAATACCAGCCTATGAACCAGGGGCTGGCTGGTTCAAGTCCCAGTCGGGGCACATGCCTGGGTTGCAGGCTAGGTATCCAGTGGGGGGGGGTCCTCGAGAGGCAACCACATATTGATGTTTCTCTCCCTCTCTTTCTCCCTCCCTTTCCCTCTGTAAAAATTAAAAAAAAAAAAAAAAGAAAAAAGAAAAAAAAAGCTATACCCTCTTCCATCATCATATCTGGAATCAGATGAGTTTCCGTAGCCTCTTTTCTTTTTCACATCTTGTTGAAGCAGAGTTTTGAAACTGAAACAAGGGGCAGAAAACAACAGAAGAACCACTTTCAATATTATAAAATGCATTTCATGGTTTCAACTATCATTTCTGGTGAGAGAACAGCTGAACTGATTAGCTCCAAACCCACATTTCTCGCAGTCATCTGGACAACACCATCTAAAGTAAGCACATGTCTAAACAGAGTGTGCTATGTTCTGGGCCAAAGCTGCCTTTCCTTACCTTTCTTATTTGCTGATAACTCTTCATGACAGTCATCCCAACTTTCTTCCTTTACTTTATATCAGCTGTCAGGCCCCAATAGCCTACCTAACTAACATTACCTTGGAGAGGGAGGGGCTGAGGGTGGTGTGTCAGAGGCACAGACCTTCTGGGAATCCATTTAAATGAATTTTATTTGTGAAGGGAGAAGAATCTAATGAAGTTAAAACAGTATTTTAGTGAACAATACAATACAGAGCTGATAAAATTTGTAAAACTGTAAAGTTCTGCACTGGGTACTTTAACTTCAGACCTCTCTTGTCCCCTGTGGTTATTTTTCTATGGAGTTGTCTCTTCCATTTTACCTTTTCTAATTTATGCCACATGCAGCCATCAGATTAATCTTTCTAAACCAAAGAAATAATCAAATTAAGTATAAAGAACACAGGCTGATATTCAAACATCTCTGCTACCTTTCCTGTGTTTCTCCCACTTGGAATAACTTCTTCTGATTTCCACAATCATGCCCACCCATTGCCCCTTATAATATAAAGATATTTACTGATAGTAAAGTCAATAAAAGGACTGTCTTCTATATCTCTGCATCCCTATAGTTCCTATCCATGAGACACTCAAATATATATTCAAACTTAGGATAAGACTTGTTAGTAGTTGATGCACAATTTTCATAAAACAAATAACAGGTGAAAGACCAAAAAATACATTTAACTACGAACTACTTAAAATTATGGTGAAGTTTAAATTTTGTCTCCTTTGTATTGATTCTAGCTCTTCATTAAAAATAAAAAACAAAACACTATTCTTAGTCAAGATCTAATTCCTTTTGTTTACTTGCTGTATAATAACTCAATAAAATTTGCACATATACACTAAAGCTGGGAATAACAGACAGAAAGTGAGGCACTGTCATTTGGCATTGAATGGGCAGGCCTAGCTCCGCAGCTGCAGGTTGATATGATTACCACCAAGACGAAGGTATGGTCAAGCTTACCAACTTAACTATCATATTCACAATCATAAGATGTCTGGTGACAGCTTTATCACTACAGAAGTCTTCATTTCTCTTAGTACAGCTACTAATTTAAAAAAATTAAAATTGAAAACTGCTCAGGAAAGCTCAGCTTGTTTAAGATAGGCAACATAACGTACCTAATGTACTTCTGGCAATTTAAGTGCCAGCCAGGGCTATTAAGAGCACTTCTATACTTACAACAAAATGACGAACTCAGCTATTCCCCAGAAGAAATCTGTTATCAAAGATAATCTCCATGGGGACTGACTCCGGCTGTCCAAGACTTGTCCTAGAGTCAAGAAGAAAGAAACTTCATTTGTGCTACAAATCCCTGACACAGGATGAGTTACATTTATCAGGTAACAATCCCAGATTCAGTTTTCAACTTGTCCATTGTTCTTAATAGTAAACAAAAAGGAGAGACCTGTTATGTGCGTACCATTCTAAGAGAGTGTTCAGGAAAAGTAAGGCTCTGTGATTTAGAGGTCATTCCTTTAATGTACCAAATGCTTTCCTACAGTTTGTAGTTTTGGTGGGTGATACTTCATTCAAGTATTTTCTCTCTCTCTTCACTGTGGTGAAATATATACAAAAATATCTACCATTTTGCTTATTTTGAGATGTACAGATCTATGGCATTAAGTATATTCACACTGTTGTACAACTATCACACCATCCATTTCCAGAACTTTTTCATTGTTCCCAACTGAAACTCTGTACCCATTAAATACTAACTTCCCATTTTCCCCTTTCCCTGAGCTCCCTGTGAACCACCATTCTACTTTCTGTCTCTATGAACTTGACTGCGCTATGAACCTCATATGAAGACATACAATATTTGTACCTTGATAAGCAGCTATTTCACTTAGATAATGTCTTCAAGGCTCACCCATGTTGTAGCATGTGTCAAAAGTTCCTGCTTTTTCAAAGCTGATTAATATTCCCTTGTGTGTATACATGTGTGAATATGTATGCACTGCATTTTATTGATCATTCATCTGCTGGTGGACACTTGGGTTCTTACTATGAAAATGCTGCTATGAACACAGGTGTACAAATATCTGTTAATTCAAATATTCTGAGGAAACAAATGGGTGAAAAGAAAAGAATGCTTATTATCATTTCCATTTTCCTAAAATGTTGAAATTATTTCTTTTCCCTTGAAAAGGTTCTTCTTTCTACAAAATGACGGATTATACATACTCTTACAGGTCTTTAGAATCAGTTATTATGATAACATTTTTTAAAATCAAATAGTCTGTGTGCTTTAAGTACTGAAGAGAATTTGACTTGTTCATTAAAATTACCACTATTTTTCTGTAAAAAGGTGTTTATTCTAACTATGGACATCAGCTTTATGTTAAACAAAAAATGATCTATCTTTCAAACCACTTTAAATAATAAAAGCTACAACCTGAAAAGTTAGTACTGTAGGGTTTCAGCCTTGAAAATCAAGAGGTCAGAATATTTTGGAAGAAGACCGATCTGTCAACTACCTCTCCTCTCCATTTTCCCAAGGACTTCTCCATGCTTTTTACTTTTCTTCTTTCCTTGACCAGTTTACTTTCAAGTATATCTAACACATACAGCTGCTGAGCAAAAGGGGCCACACTTAAAGACAGAGCATGGGTGATAGGTTCTGCCTCTTACTAGCTCTGCTTTGTTGGCCAGTGTGAGATTTTCCTTCTCTAATCATTTGAAATTGTTTGGGAAGAAGTCACCAGGCAGTGAAGAGAAATGTTAACTATGAAGTGCTGATAAATATAGTCCTGCTAAGAAAATCGAGCTAATGGGAACCCATCAATTCTTTCTGTGATTTGAAAGCAACTAGTACATGCACTTGCATCATTCTGATTTGCTTTTTGCACTTTCCCTCCTAGTTTCTGAAGGCAGAAACCTCCCCTCCCAACACTCTTAGAGGGAAATATGTTGCTTGATGCCACTGGCATTTCTCAATTATGAAAGTGAAATTAAAGGCCTTTATGTTATTTATGTGGATCAAATACGATTATGCATGCACAATAAGATACTACAAATACAATGAAACATTCACTAATGCATGAATAGAAGCTGCCAGCCTTAGCTACAAAGGATAAAACACGAGGTTTGCAAGTGCCAAAACGAAGATAAGACTTTGATTTTTATATGTGTCCATCAACCTACCTGTTTGAGTTTTAAGGGGGAGACAGGAGAGTGAATTTTGGAGAGCAAAGAAATGAGAAATGCACTCGGCCAAAGATTTCCCACGGACTTAATTATCTCTCAAGATAAACAGATGATTCAAATAGAACCAGCACCTAGTTCCAGTCATCCAAGACCTACTTGTTAAGATTGCACCAAGGCATTTATTTCATCTGAATCAAACAGGTGGCCAGGCAGTGCTGGCATTGTTCTGACCCAGTCATATTGTCTTTTCTTTCCAGTGATTTTCTTTGTGGAGTCACTGAATTAAGATTTTCTCAGATTCTTTATTCCAGGAAAAATTAACTTGCTTTAGAGGAAGTGGTGCTTCTTCTTGTGCCCCCTGACATCAGGGCAAAAAACTCCACGTATGACTAGCTACCCTCATCTCCTGGGTAGCTAGTTCTCTTAGATCAAAGTTACAGAAGCGCAAAATACACTTGATAACAGCAATAACAGCAAGAACGCTGACGTTGGCCAAACTCAATGCGAATCCGGAATGAGCCATTAACACCTTTGTTGTGCTGGACAATATATTTAATCTGCGCCTCAGTCACCATCCGTAAAGTAAGGAAAATAAAATATCCTAATAGGGCTGTTACATAAAGACTGGATATGTTGATAAGCGAATAACGCTAGAACAGTGAGTGAAGCTTAAGCGCTACGCAGATGGTGTTAATGTTGTTAGTTTTACTAGTTAAGGACACAGACGCCAGAGAGAAAAGTGCACTTTCGCGAGACCTGCAGTCAGACAAGAACGCCAGACACCAACCCAACGGACTACGAAGACTTCGGAACAAGCCCACCCGCTTGTGGACAACCTGCTGACGCACCGCAGGCCCGGGCAACTTCGCCTCCCGCTCCGCCAGGCAGCGCGGCGCCACGTCCAGAAATACGTGACGCACGCCAGACTTGGCGGGCGGGTGGGCGAGGATGGAAAATACACGATACGGCCTCCCAGGTCAGCAGCTCCCCTTCTGCCAACTCACCATTCGAGATGTAAACCATCTTGCTCCTTCCTCCCCGCCTCCGGAGCGACTGAGCGGCCTAACCCCTTCCGACTTCCGTGTCTACCTGCACGCCCCGCTCCCGAACGCCGCCAGCAGCTCAGTGACGGGAGAGGGAAGTGGGCAGAGCTCATTGGCTGCGGGGAGATACGCCCCCACTGGCGTTTTTGCTCCGTCTAGTCGGCGACTACTGGTAGAGGGAGGCTGACGGGTAGGTGGCCGGATGTGATGTTGGGCGGTTATCCTGCGGACGTGGGGTGTTCTTTCTCCTTTAGGGTTTGAGTTGGCGGAACTGCCTTGCGTCGCCCTCAGGAAGGGAAGCAGTTTTCAAAGTGTCTGACTAGCCCAGGGTTGGGGGAGGCAAGGCTGCCAGCATAGTGGCTTGGAGAACCGCTGGCACAAGGAAGTTCTTCAGAATTTCCAGAACCCTTGCTATTTGAGGATGTGGCGGTGCTGAGGCTGTAATGAGCCTTGTTAAGTTTGGGAATAGCAAGCAGGTACCCACTCGGTGTATTGAATCCATTTGTGGGTGAAAAGGGAGCTGCCTACTAAATCTGACTAGCTCTGGGGAGGCCTGCGCGACACACCTTACAGACCAGGCCAGGGGGAAGGCCTAAGTCGTCCCCTACCCCCCAGCTTGATCCTCAGTTCTTGTCTTGCTTGCAAGACGTGAGTTCAAACCGGAGACAAACACGTATAGTGGAAATGAGGTAGCAAGTTTATGAAACTATACCAAAAAGGAATCTGCGAGCAGGTACCTGGCCAGTCTGAATGCCCCACTTATGGAGGAAATAAAATTGTTAGTGTTTGTTCTATGCAACTGAGCCGAGGCTACACGTGGGCACCTGGCTAATTTGAGTACCCTGACTATTGGGGTTCAGGAGTTATATACTTTAGTCAGCTTTTAGGTGCCCCTTCCTTCTCCCCCTTCTAAGGCTTGGGGATAATGTGTGGCTACAAAGGCTTTCTGAGGTAGTAAAGGCTCTTTGTCTTAGTGAAAGTGCCGCATAGGCTCCCTTTCCCAGGAGAGTCTCAGGGACTCCCCGCCTCCTGCACTATCCCTGCTTGTGATGTTCAGAACACCTGCCATTCTTATTGGACCTGGCTCAGGACTGCTGAGTCAACAGGTGAGACAGGCCTCCCTCCCCCTCCCTGCCTTGGTTTATTAACTATCCTACAACTACATGGTATTGTCTGAAGTGAAAACTTCTCAAGAAAAGCAAGTCACAGTGGGTATTCATGTCCTTGGCTGGTATCTTCCTTGACAAGGTATCTTCACCTTAACCGAGCCTGTTTACCGTTTTTGCATCTCCAGTAGCGTACCCTTGGAATGTTGGAGCAACCCCCTTTTTCCAGACCCTTCAGGGCACAGCCTTCAAACCACAGTAGAAGACTGCAGAACCCCTCATCGTTACCTTACTCCCCCACATACCATCTCTGTGTGCTGTAAATTTAACTACAGTATCCTGTACTTACCAAAGTGAAAGAAGTGTGTGTCTCTTTGTTTTACTTGTTATCCAAACCCAGAGATTTCCGTGCTTTGCTTACTCCCACCCCCTTAATCTACCACCAGTGGATTTCATGAAACTCCCCTCCCTCCTTGTGTCTTTTTCCTTTGATTCTAATGTATAAAATAAGCAGGAAAACTGCCATTCTCCAGAGCATTTTCTCAATCTGTTGAGATTTTACATCCTGGCAATTATCATCAGTTTGGCTCAAATAAACTCATGAAAAAATCTCTACAGGTTTGTAAGTTTCTTATGTTGACACATTTTTAAATCAATGTTTATACTCTTGGTTCACCAGATGTGATTGGTTTTTTTTATCTGCTCTTTTGCAGCAACTGAAAAACACTAGATCTTCTCTGCCTGTTTCTTATCAACTACATGCCAGCATTGTAGAGATGACAGGAGTAAGAAGCTATCTTTCTGTCATTCATTAAATATGGACCACATACATGTGCTGATGTGTATTTACTCTGTACCATCCAGTGGGTTACTTTCTGTTCCCTGATCTTGGCAAGTTCCTTGCTGTCTCAAGGCCTTTGTACTTGCATACTTGCTCTTTCTGTGTGGAACCCTCCTAATGGTTGCCACTGTGCTTTTTTTTTTTAAAGTTCTCATCATGTCTCATCTCAGAAACATTACTAAATCACCTTAATAAAATGAAAATTACATTTCAGAAATAATTATATTTTGTATATAACAATGTTGGAATGAGGAAGGGAACTTCTGAGTACCAGAGATTTAATGTGATGTGATTTCCTACTGAACTACCTCTAGCCTCTCTCTCTCCCTTTTATGCTACATTTAGCTGCCCATTTAATCCATCTTGCCTCTTTCCTGCTTAAACCTTTGGTTTCTCCCCACAATCTGACAAATAACACCCAGCCTCCATGGTCTGGAGACTATTGAAGGCTTCTCTGATACATTTGCTTAGGTTTATCACCTTGACTTCTAATTTTGTAACAGACCCCTTGTTTTCCTTCCTTGTTACTTCTGCTCATTTATTTCCTTTTGATGGGAATTTTCCCCACCTCCTGGAAATCTAATCCATCCTTCAAGGTGAAACATATTCCTATCAAATGAAATAATGAACGTGAAAGGACTTTTCAACTAAAAAAACACTGTGTAATTACTAGCGAGATGGGATTGGGGACAAAGATGACATTTCTCTTTTTTCTCTAACCTTAAATGTAAAGAACTGTATGCTAGTACTAGGCACATGTGGCTGTTGAGCAGTTGAAATGTGGCTAGACTGAACTGAGATATGCTATGTACACAAAGTACACACTAGATTAAAAAGATTTAGAATGAGAAAGTAAAATCGCAAACTTTTAGATATTTTATTGATTATGCTACTACAGTTGTCCCATTTTTTCTCCTCTTTATTCCCCTTCACCCTGTACCCTCCCTCCCCCCAGCATTCTCCCACCTTAGTTCATGTCCATGGGTCATACTTATAAGTTCTTTGGCTTCTACATTTCCCATACTATTCTTTTTTTTAAAATATATTTTATTGATTATGCTATTACAGTTGTCCTATTCCCCCCCTTCATTCCCCTCCACCCTGCACACCCCCTCCCACCCACATTCCTCCCCTTTAGTTCATGTCCATGTGTCAAAAGTTCTTTAGCTTCTGTATTTCCATGCTATTCATGGCCTCCCTTTGTCTATTTTTTCCCTACCATCTATGCTACTTATTCTCCATACCTTTTCCCCCTCTCTCCTCCTCCCACTCCCCTGTTGCTAACCCTCCATGTGATCTCCATTTCTGTGGTTCTGTTCCTGTTCTATTTGTTTGCTTGTAGGTGTGGTTGTTAATTGTGAGTTTGCTGTCTTTTTACTATTCATATTTTTAATCCTCTTTTTCTTAGATAAGTCCCTTTAACATTTCATATAATAAGGGCTTTGTGATGATGAACTCCTTTAACTTGACCTTATCTGAGAACCACTTTATAGAGCAATCTTGGATGTAGGTCCTTCCTTGCCTTTTATGACTTGGCATACTTCTTTCCAGCCCCTTCTTGCCTGCAAGGTCTCTTTTGAGAAATCAGCTGGCAGTCTGATGGGAACTCCCTTGTAGGAGACTGTCCCCTTATCTCTTGCTGCTTCTAGAATTCTCTCCTTAATTTTAATCTTGGGTAGCATAATTATGATGTGCCTTGGTGTGCTCCTCCTTGGGTCCAACTTCTTTGGATTCTCTGAGCTTCCTGGACTTCCTGGAAGTCTATTTCCTTTGCTAGATTGGGGAAGTTCTCCTTTATTATTTGTTCAAATAACTTTTCCACTTGTTGCTCTTCCTCTTCCCCTTCTGGTATCCCTATAATTTGGATGTTGGAATGTTTAAAAATGTCCTGGAGGTTCCTAAGCCTCTCCTTATTTTTTTCAATTCTTGTTTCTTCATTCTTTTCTGATTGTATGTTTTTTTCTTCCTTCTGGTCCACTCCATTGATGTGAATCCCAGTTTTCTTTCCATCACTATTGGTTCCCTGTGCATTTTTCTTCATTTCACTTAGTGTAGCCTTCATTTTTTCCTCTAATTTGTGACCAAAATCAACCAATTCTATGAGCATCCTGATCACCAATGGTTTGAACTGTGCATCTGATAGGTTGGCTATCTCTTGGTTGTTTAAAAGTATTGGCTCTGGAACTTTCATTTGTTCTTCCGTTTGAGCCATCTCTCTCTCTCTTTTTTTTTTTTTGGTCTGGTCACGCCTGTTATGTATGAGGGGTGGAGCCTTAGGTGTTCACCAGGGCGGGGCAATCCAGTTGCTGGGTTGTGACATTGTATATGGGGGTGGGGTCTGAGAGGGAACAATGGTGGTTGCTCCGCTCTCTGACATATTTCAGTCCCTTCTGCCTCTTTCCACAAGCAAATTGGGCCCTTCTGGTGCTGGTTCCTGGGTGGGTGGGCTTGTGTACATTCTAGGACCCTGTGGGTCTCTCCAGTGAACTCTCCTGTGAGGCTGGGAGTCTCTTCTGGCACCTCAACCCCCACAAGTGTTTTCAATCAGTGCTTTTAGGCTTTATTTCCTGGTGCTGGGTTCCTGGGTTGCGTGGTCTATCTTGCTGCTTGTTTTTCACCTGGTTTCTCTGTGTGTGAATGTGTTATTGCGGACAGTCAGCTGCCTTGCGCACCTCACTGGGTCTGCTTGTTGCTTCCCCAAGCCGGGGGATCTGCTAGCCACCACCTGCGCACCTGGGGTCTGGGAACAGCTGCCTGTGCCCTGTGTGTCCAGGTCTGCCAGTCACTGCTTTTTGCTGCTGCGACCCCTCTCGGCAGGCCTCTGACTCCACCCCTCTTACTGGTCTGGGTGAATGGTTGTCGGACTTTGGTACAGTTCAGTTTTCTGTATGTTCTGGTTCTTTTTTTGTTTCTAAATTTTTGTTGTCCCTAATTTTGGTTGTGTAAGGAGGCATAGTGTGTCCACCTATGCCTCCATCTTGGCTGGAAGTCCCTGTGCTGTTCTTAACCTCCCCCTGTCTATTTTGTACCTAACATTTATGCTTTTTATTCTCTGTATCTTTTCCCCCATTTTCCCTCCTCCTCCCCACTGATAACCCTCCATGTGATCTCAATTTCTGGGAATCTCTTCCTGTTTTGGTTGTTTGCTTAGTTCATTTTTTTTTTAGGTTTGGTCGTTGATAGTTGTGAGTTTGTTGTCATTTTACTGTTTGTAGTTTTGATCTTCTTTTCCTTAGATAAGTCGCTTTAACATTTCATATAATAAGGGCGTGGTGGTGATGAACTCCTTGAACTTGACCTTATCTGAGAAGCACTTTATATGCCCTTCCATTCTATGATAATTTTGCTGGTTAGAGTAATTTTGGAGGTAGGTTCTTGCCTTTCATGACTTGGAATACTTCTTTCCAGCCCTTTCTTGCCTATAAGGTTTCTTTTGAGAAATCAGCTGATAGTCTTATGGGAATTCCTTTGGAGGTAACTGTCTCCTTTTCTCTTGCTATGTTTAAGATACCCTCCTGCTCTTTAATCTTGGGTAATGTAATGATGATGTGCCTTGGTGTGTGGTTCCTTGGGTCCAACTTCTTTGGGACTCTCTGAGCTTCCTGGACTTCCTGGAAGTCTATTTCCTTTGCCAGATTGGAGAAGTTCTTCATTATTTGTTGAAATGAAATTTGTTTCCATTTTGTGCTCTTCCTCTTCTCCTTCTGGCACCCCTATGATTCAGATGTTGGAATGTTTAAAGTTGTTCTGAGGGTTCCTAATTCTCTCCTCATTTTCTTGAATTCTTGTTTCTTCATTCTGTTCTGGTTGAAAGCTTCTTTCTTCCTTCAGGTCCAAAGCATTGATTTAAGTCACAGTTTCCTTCCCATCACTGTTGGTTCCCTGTACATTTTGCTTTATTTCACTTTGCACAGCCTTCCCTTTTCCCTCTATTTTGCGACTATACTCAACCATTTCTGTCAGCATCCTGATTACCACTGTGAGCATCCTGATTACCAATGTTTTGAACTATGCATCTGATAGGTTGGCTATCTTGTCATTGCTTATTTGTATATATATTTTTTGAGCTTTGATCTGTTCTTTCATCTGGGCCATATATTTTTTTTTTTTTTTTGTCTCAGTGCACCTCTTGTAGTGAGCAGCAGAGCTTTAGGTGTTTGCCAGGGTGGGGGAACCCACTTGGCTGAATTGGGGTGCTGTATGTGGGGAAGGGGTCTGAGAGGGAACAGTGCCGCTTGCTCTGCTCTCTGCCGGCTTTTCAGTCACTTTCCCTGCTACCCACAAGCAAATTGGGCCCTTCTGGTGCTGATTCCTGGGCGGGTGGGTTTGTGTATGTTCTAGGACACTGTGGGTCTCTCTGGCAAACTCTCCTGTGAGGCCAGGAGTTTCTCCTGCCTCTGTTACCCCCACAGTTTTTTTAATTCAGAGGTTTTGAGGCTTTAGTTCCCAGCGCTGGAACCCTGGGTTGCATGGTCCGTCTTGTGCCCCAGTTGTTCATCCTGGTTTATCTGCCCACAAATGTGGGATCACCCACTTCACCAGCTGCCACCTTGCCACGTATCCTCTCCACCTCAGCTGCCCATCTCTGCCCCTCCTACTGGTCTGGAAGAATGTTTCTTCTTTAACTCCTTGGTTGTTGGACTTCCATACAGTTTGATTTTCTGGCAGTTCTGGTTGTTTTTTCTTTTTAAATTTGTTGCTGTTCTTCTTTTGGTTGTGTGAAGAGGCAAAGTGTATCTACCTACTCCTCCATCTTGGCCAGAAGTCTCAATTTTTTATATTGATTACATAATGAAGTAATATTTTAGATATTGGATTAAAACATTACAAGTAATTCTGCTTATTTATTTTTCTTAATGTGAATTGCTAGAAAGTTTAAATTATGTACTTGACTCACATTTATGGTTTAGATTACATTTCTTTTGGGTGCCACAGGTCTAGAATGAAGAAAAGGCACTCAGTAAATATTTGTTGAATGGATGGATGAGTGAATGGATGAATGTTCTCAATAGCGGATAATAGGGTTTACTATGTGTTAGGTACTGTTCTAAGCCCTTTATACTTTTTTATTTTATTAACTCATTACTACAACAACAATAATAGTTGATAGTTATACAGTACTTACCCTGTGCCAGGAAATATTGTAAGTGCTTTTTATGTATTAATTCATTTAAACCTCAACCTTATTAACTGGCTTCTGTTATTCTTGTTGTACAGATAAGGAAATTGAGTCATAAAGTGCTCAAGTGACCTAATGAAGGTCATATAGCTAGTAAGTGGAATTCAGGTTAAGACCCAAGAGTTTGACTCTAGTTTGTGTTATTAACTCTTGTGCTGTTAACTCTCCACATGTAAGCAAAGGTATTAAAATAAGAGATAAAATCCAATGTGGTACTCACAGTATAGAATGGAAGGTGGTTTGTGGAGACTGTTGGAATGTATCTCAGTTTTTCAGTTGCAAAATAAAAATAGCTTCTCACATATTTTTCTTTCCTATATACCCTAAGCATAAGATTCCCCTAAGCATCTGGTTAAAAAGAAACAACAGACCTAAAAATGGAGTCACTTTTGCTAAGACCTATCAAGACTTAATACCTAACTTAATTGTATTTTCAGGCTCTCCCAAGAGTAGAATTTTAAACCAATCAGTCTGGAATTTTCTGGTCAATGCCGGTGAGGTAATCTAACTGAAAAGACCCTTTGCCTTTCCCTGAGCACCCTTCTAGTTGCCAGATGGGGTGCTGCCCAATTCATGAATCCCTTCATGAATAAAAGCAATTAGGTCTTCAAATTTACTCCACTGAGTTTGTTCTTTCACAATCTCTAAGTGGATTACCTTCCCATCTTTACACCAATTCCTTGGCCAGAGTGCTGGGTGATTCTGAATGATAGCTACTTCTGGATCTGGAGCTAGAGTCAGTCCCACTTAAGTAAACCACATGGCTTGGGAGGTAGAGAGACAGGTGGTGTTTACAATATAGTGATTACATCAAAACAGTAAGATGTCCTCAGTACTGCTTTTAAGGAGTATAAAAACAGATGGTACTTATATTCTTTATTAACCTTTTGTGTGTTTGTTCTTACAGTTATTGTCTTTGTATCCCTTATTTCATGTGGGCTCAGCAATCTTAGCTCTTTAATTGCTTCATTTTTTCTACCTTATACTCTTTATTGTTGCTTTTCACAGTAACTTGTATTTTTTGTATTTATTTTAAGTTATGCAGTCTCAGACTGGACATGTTGTGCAAATTGGACTTTTTTGGGCCAATAAGCCCCTCATTCCTTCAGCTGAACTGATAATTGTATTTCTCTACAAGTTACTTTCTTACACTACTTGAACTCATTTTCTGCATCAAAATGGGAAAATGTTTATAAAAATTCACAGTGCTATCTTCCTGTGAGAATTTGGTTGACTAAAAAGTTGAGGATTTCACTTGTACTCTCTAAGATATATTACAAGTAAGTAAAACTGATAATCAGATCACTTTTATTAGTGAGCCTGTGTGGTTAAATTTAAACAGTGTATCTTTAAATGAATAAGGAATATCTATATTCAATGTTGTGCTTCCATTACATGAAGAGAAATGCTATTCCAATTATAATTTCTAATCTTTTAGACTCATCCCAGTTTTAGCAATCTTGGAAACTATAATGGAAACTGTTATAGTGATAAATGGAAGGGGAGACTTCCATTTATCCATATTTGTAAAGCCATCAGAGGTTTAGGTATTAGTTCCCTTCTATCCTAGAGGCACTGACTGATTGTTAAAAGAAAATTTTTAATATTTTCTGAATTAGAGTCTGTAGTCCAAAAAAGCATTTCTTTCTAAGCCTTACCTCTAGATCCCAAAAATGGAGTAAAGAAAATATATAACAGGTATACAGTCTATTACTGTGTTTATAATTCTCAAGATAACATTGATTTTAATATTTTGAAAAATTAGAGTATAGATATGTGCCCATTGATTTTAAGGAATATATGATTTATTATTCTTATGCACTAAATGGTTTAGAGCAGAGCATTTTATACTCCTTAGAATTTTTTTAAGGTGAAACCTATATCATATAAAAATCAAAAGATACAAATGGGTATTCCGTGAAGAGCAAGTCTCTTATCTTTCCCTGTTACCCAGGATTCTAAACGTCAGTCCTGTAGCTTAGAGAGGCTAATATAAGCAGTGTTTGGCAAATTCCTATTGGGCAATAGTAGCCTCAGTGAGAGACTCACTTCTCTGAAGTTACATCTTCTCTTGGATCTTGGCCAAACAATTTCTCACTATCTCTTTAGTGTTTTCAAAACACATCCCCATTAATTTGTCCAGATTGTTTTAGTTGTCCTCAGAAGGAGATTGAGTACAGATTATTTAGTCCTCTGTAACAGAAGAGGAAGTTGATGTCTTTATTTAACCAAATCAATACGACAATGTAGGCTAGGTCTTAGACTGAGCACTGTTTTGCCTTTGACTTTAAAAATTATGTTATGTATGTATAAATAAAATTTCAAGAACAACTGCTATTTTCCTAGTATATCAAAATACATTATTACTTACAAACAGAAACGATCCTTATAAGTAGTAAATTAAAATGTGTGGTTGATTTAAAAATATTTATTTTGTGAATAAGCATTCTACGTTTAATCTATCTGTAGGTTGCAAACAGATGAATAAACCTTACTTTGGTTTGACATTCTTGGTTCTTTTAATGGTAGGTTCAGTGGAAATATGTTTATTTTATATTGTCTTAGGGAAAAGAACCTGTGGACCAGCAATGACTCTTCCTTGGAAAGATTGTTAGCCAGGCTCCAAAGGATACTGTTAGGGAGGTTGCCGTGGCCTTACTCGGGTGGTAACACAGTCTGTTGTTAGTGCCTCAGTATTATTTTTTCTTACTAATATAACACAAGCAGCTTGGTTAATATCACCCAAGGTCATAGATGTTTTTAATTTTAAAAATCCTCTTTTGCAAGTATCAATAATTCATCTTTTTTGCTATGAAACTGGAACTTATTTTTGATGGGAAGTATGAAACAGACTGAAAATGGGATCTGGCAGATGAAAAACTTTTTCTTGATGTTACTTTCTCTTTTCATTTTTAATGTATTTAGTTAGTCCTTTGTGGCACCCAGTCTTTCACATTCAGACTGAGACATTTTACAGTGCGTTGGAGACCATATGTGCAGAAAAGGGGAAAAGCAAGGGTATAGTAACCTTGGGTTGCTGACATGTTTGGTCTTTTTAGATCCTGTGCCATAGTCAGCTGACTGGCAAGGGAGGGGAGCAGATGTAAGGTTGCCAACAGAGCTGGCACCTGAGACATTGAATTGTCACTCAGGCTTGCTGCAGCTGTGGGGGTGACCTGAACAGTTCCCACTGGGATTTAATAGGCTATCTGAGTACTGGGGAGTTAAGCTTGAGACTGTTCCTGTGTGAGGAAGCCACCCAGAATCTAACTTCTGTTATTTTAATTGAGTCACTACTTTTAGAAATGTGAAATCCCAAAGAATCCCTGCTAAATTACATTTTCCAGTATAAATCTTGAAAATGTTCATATCCCTAACCCAGCATTTCCATTTTTAGAATTTATTCTGAAGAAAAAATGAGGGATGTTAGAACAAATCTATGTGCAAGGATATTTACCCCAGGGTTACTTGAAAAGAAAAAAGTAAAAGCCATATACAGTAAGTGCAACAATGAGTGATTGGCTAAACTTGGGGGTATAATAGCATAATTTACTTAAAATGGAAATCATTCACGATAGAAACATATTAAGTTAAAATAGATTATAAAACTATGTGTAGTATGATAATGCAAAAAGAAATTTTACATATATGTACACACACTAAAAATTGGGTCGTGGGGACTATAATTTTTCTTAGTGTTTTTTTTATAGTTCCCAATTTTTATACAATAAACATGTATCCTTATGGTAATTAGAAATATTTTTAAGTTACATTTGTTAGAAACTGAAGGTTCATCTTCAGTTTCATTTTAATGGCTTTGTAAGTTCTTAAAAAAAATTTTTTTTTCTGGCAGAAGTGACAAAAACAGCCCTGGCTGGCATAGCTCAGTGGATTAAGCGCAGGCTGCGAACCAGGTATCGCAGGTTCGATTCCCAGTCAGGGCACATGCCTAGGTTGCAGGCCATGTCCCCCAGCAACCGCACATTGATGTTTCTCTCTCTCTCCCTCTCCCTTCCCTCTCTAAAAATAAATTAAAAAAAAAAAGAAGTGACAAAAACATTAATAACCAGTGGGCTTAGTCAGGTACTTGTTAACGTTTGGAGTACATTTTGAAGGCCATTTTATTTAATAAAGTTGTTTTTGCTTTTCCTGATTGTTCTTAAACACACAAGTATACACATGGGCACCCTACCTAAGTGAGTTGGTGTTTTTTTTTGCTTTTCCCTAAGTATGAATAGAGTCTAGAAGGAGCAAGCAAACATTCTTTCTAATTCCCTGCTAGTTAGCTCAAGGTAGCTCTGACCGTTGGTCAAATTGCAGACTGATACATATGTTCAAAATATTGCGAATGATCTATTGGCAAGTTTAGAATAAAAGCATTCATTTTAAACATGCTTTTTCAGAGAGTCTTATACTTCTAAATATATATTTTTTTAAGTTTAGATAGGGCTATGGACCTTTGTAGGTCTTTGGTGCTTTGGGTAGCTGACTGACTGTCTACAGATGGTATAGAATCATCTTACAAGTATTATGAACATGCTGTGAAAAATGGCCCTGTGAATGAAGAAAATTTATGGAATTTGACGTGATGGCAAAAAACTTGAAACAAATGCTCAAAATAAATGAATGGAAACACACCCAAAAGGCTGCTGTATGAGTGATCTTACCTGTCTTTCTTTAATAGGATTTAGAGGATATAAAAAATACACTGTAGCAACTGAGTTTTATTTCAGGGGACAGTCAGAGTTCAACTCAGTGATTTTTGCCTCTCAGCTGGAAGGCACTCTCTGGAAATAGCATGCAGGGAATCAATGCCAAAAATAAGTAATTTCTTTTAATAACAGGTACTGTGGAGTGGAATAGTCAAGGTGCCTTCGACAACAGAGTGGAAAAGGGCTGTAGAGACCCTGGTTTATGCCCAGCTCTACAAGGGCCAGGGAGATCTGGGGAGGTCTGTCCACATAGTGTCCGCCAAGTGTGCTCTGGGATATCCTTGATGGAGAGTTGTTTTCTTCAGCTCTCACTCCCAAATAAGCAATCCTTCAGCTATAGGGGTAAAGAAGTTATTTTTTGAAATCTAAGACTAGGGAAGAAAATGGTTTCCTTTGATTCTCTGGGGAATGTGAGACCTATTTAAGAGCTTGCCTGGTTTTTATGATATGAGCCAGAAAAAACAAACAAAAAAACCCCCCCAAAACACCAGATGCTTCAAGGTATTCTCTTTTCTATCCTTTTTAATAAGCTGTAGACTTCAGGAGAGAACTTCAAAAAAGATTGGGGCACTGTTCTGGATTCTTCCTGTTAATGCAGTTAAACTTGACAAATATTTATTAAGCTCTTACTGTGTATGAGGCATCATGCTAGGCAATGGCAAAGATAATCATAATAGCTAATTTTATTTAATACTTTGTACTGAGCACTGTTCTAAGAGCTTTCTACATGTAAACATTGTATTGAACAAGTAAGACTTATATATTGTAATTAATAACTTTTTTGGTCTCCCATTACTCCTTTACATTTTATTCAGTGAAGTTAGTTATTTTATGCTCTTAAATGAAAACTCGGGCAAACCTCATGACTTCTCTGGTCTCTTATAGGGCACACACTCTGTGTCAATTTACTAATAAAAATGTCTAATACTAACTACTAGTAAAACTCCTGATCTCAATTGAAAATTAAGCCTTTTCCTTTCCCTGTGTACAGCTTGCTATAGGCAGTAACTGTGCAAGACTAGATTATTCCCTCTTGTTCTTTTTAAAAAGTTCTCACCCAAAGACATTTTTTCATTGTTTCTTAGAGACAGAAGAAGGGGGTGGGGGAGAGAGTGAAATGTTGATATAACAGAGAAACCTCAATTAGTTGCCTCTCATAGTCTTCCTGACCAGGGATCAAACCCACAACCTAGCTATGTGTCCTGGCTGGAAATTGAACTTGTGGCCTTTCAGTGTACAGGTTGATGCTCCAACCAACTGAGCCACACTAGCCAGGGCTGATTCCGTTTTCTTGCCTTCTGTCCCTACTCTGGGTTTTACTTCACCTTATGGAGGAGCACACTGTGGTTTCTGACCCACCTGGGGTTGGGAGGGGAAGCTAAGTGTGCCAGAAAACATCTTACCTGTGTCCTTCATAATCTGGGATGGTGCTCTCTAGACTCACTTTTGTGGGTTATTTGGAAATTCTCTCAATTACTGGGTATCTATCACAAATAAAGCCAAAGCATCTCTCTTTCTGGCCTTGGCTTGCTTACATCTCTGTCCTCTGTTCCTGGTAATCCATGGTTTACCTCCAGCCTTTTCTGATAGCATTCCTCCACCATGCCAGGCAGCCATCTAGACAGAACCAGGTCAACCCAATGCCAGCTCCCTCTCACATCCTTTGCCTGACAAATCCTAGGAGTGCTGGCCAGGTCCAATATAGCATAGTGTCTTCACTCCTGCTTTTAAGGCAGCCATCTCTCACCTTTCATGTTTTCCACACAGATGTCAGATAGCAGCCTACTTCGTCTCTTTTGTGTGGGAAGTCATATTGATGTACAGGTAGCTTCTAGTACATACCAGGCAAGTTATCCCAGAGGTCACAAAATAGAATCAATCACAGATCAAAATAGGGTGCTCAAATGACATAATTTATTCAATGAGTTTAAAATACACAATGAAAAGCAAAAAGAAGGAGATCGGGGAAGGACACACTACCTGAATCCTTTGTTACTTATTGGTCATGTCTTCTCCTGCCCCTGGGGTCCCTGCCACATCAGTCTCCCCATTTATGTGTGGTTATAAGAACCAGAGCAGAGGGGCTCAGTACATAGAAGGTACTTAGAGCCAACATGCTTACTCTGTCAAAGAGACACAGGAGTGGGGCCATTACCCATAGCTTGCCAGTTAGCTGCTGGAGCATCAGTGGATTTTAGGAGCATCTCTGGGTAAGAATAGTCAGTACATAATGAGTGTCACAAGTGGACAACAGTTTAGAAGTAACAGTTGTCAGTCTGGAGTTGGCATGATTCACTACCTACCTTATGACTTGGTCTTTCCATCCTTTTCTGTCCATAAGATAGACTCTTGTTTGTTCCATTTTTAAAAAATTATATAATTCATTTATTTTCTTTATCTTTAATGTCTTAGATGTTATTAACAGACTATCTGTTTAACCTCATCCTATTTGTATTTCTTGTCTTCTCTAACAATTTCATAGTCTTAAATAATACAGTAAATACTCATTACAGTTCTTTCAAAATTTATGGGTCCATATTCATTACTGTAGGTGGTTTCTTCCCCTGTAGCCTTTTTGATTGTCTACGTGGTTTCTTAAAGCTTCTCTCTCATGACTGAGATGAAAGTTGTGAAACTCTCTACCCATTTTTCTTAGGGTTGGAATTACAGAATAACTGTCTCAAAAGAAATCCTCTTAAAAATTCTAACTCTATCCTTGAACCCTTTGTATCCCCATGTGAACAAGGGTCTGAGAGTTAATGAACTGATTTTCAGATATCTATTTTGAAAGGATACATTTCGTTCTAGCTTTTCTTTCAAAATGTTGTAGCTATATTATTCCCTTGCCTCAGGGAAAAGTTCCACTCCATTGAATCCTCACACCCCTGTGAAGGTGGTTGATTATCATCTCCACTTCATAGATGAGAAAATTGAGGCTTAGAGAGATATAGTAACTTGTTCAGAGCTACTACAAGGGATTGAAACCCAGGCAATCTGACTGTAGAGTCTCTGATATTAAGGAAGTTTCATTCTCTACAAGGAGGAGGGGGATTAATGAAAGCACAGATGACTTAAAACTAAAGAAGGTCAAGTGTCATAAAAGAATCACAGGCTGAATGCCCATGAGGTGTGGAGGAGGAAGAATACATGCTATCTGGAGGGAATCAGGAAAAGATTCCTGAAAAGTGGTGGTAGAAGTGTATCTTATAAGATAAAGAGTATTTTGAGAGTAGCAGCAAAGAGCTAAAAATGAAATGGCAGATATGTGATGAGATTACATCTGTCATTCAGAAATCCTCTTACTTCATCCAAATCCCCAAATGATCACATACCTTAAATTTAATAAGACTTATGACGGGATTAACTTGAATTGACTGATTTTTAAAGCATCTGTTTCTATAGTTTGTCTTATGAAAGAAAATTGTTTTGTCATTGACTTAGATTTGTTGTCTACATGTTAAAGCGTAGATGGTAGACTGTCACCTTAGAAATGTTCTAGTCCTCATTAAGTCTTAGATAATATATTTTCTTTTCTCTTTTGAATGTTTTATTGGTGGGTGAAATATGACATCAAACCATTTTTGGTTTTGGGAACAAATGTGTAGCTGCACTGTGTACTCTGTTCAATGTAAAGCTCCACTGTACATTAGTTAAACTCTTGCAAACTTTTACATTTTGTTCATTGTTATCTTCTGTTGTCAGCAAGCCTTAAAAACACAGTAAGGCACGGGTGACACTCTTGGGTGCAGGCAAGGGCCAGGCAGGCGGGAACTGTGGCAAATAGTGCCTTTCCTTTAGGGGACAGAAGCTTTCCAGGTCCAGCCAGTTGCCACCATTGAGATGGGAGTCCACCATAGCCAATGCCTCTGATGGTTTCAAGAGAAATTTGAAAGCTGAGTGATTTTTTCTGAAATTTTCTGGTTTTAAAATGTTAAAAATGTTGGTAACTCATTCATATTTTTAAAAAATGTTGTGGTAGCCAAAGAAAACATGCATATGAGCAAAATACAGTCCAGGGGCCATCTGTTTACAATCTCTGCTTTAAGACATACCCACTAGAAATTACTAAAATTCCTCACAGCCCAGGCTTGAAGAAACATAATACTAAAACAAACAAACATATAAACAAACAAACACCCCACCAAGGCCTCTATAATGGAAATTTCCAAACATTGAAAGGTAAACTAGCATAATAAACCCCTTTGTTCACATTACCCAGTTTAGACAATTAACTTGTGTCTGGCCTTGTTTCATCATATTCCCACCCACTTCCCCCCATTTCCTAGGATCATTTCAAAGCAAACCCTGGACATCACAAAGTTTCATCTGTAACATGTTTTTTTTTGCATGTACCTTCAATAAAAGACCAGGACTCAAAAATGTATAACGACAATTTCATTTTTGCACTAACAAAAAATTACCAAAAATTCCTTAATATCATTAAATATCCAATATTCAAAAATCTCCTCCTAATTGTAACAATTTTTTTAGTTTTTATTTTTTAAAAAAGGATTGAAATTCATTGCAGTTGGTTGATATGTTTTCATAAATCTCTTATTTTATTGATGAATGCAACATTTTAATAAAAGTAAAAGCTTTTAATAAAGAGAAGAAAAGCAATAAAACTGTCCATTAGAGAAAAAAATCCATTGTTCTGGTGATTTGATGAATGATACAGTGATAGGTTTTCTGGGGCCAGGGAAAGTACCAAATAGCACATAGGTACCCTCACCAAAAATCTGTTAACACAGTACTTATAAGAAGTATTTTTTAAAGTAAAAAAATATATAAAAATAATTATTAGGAAGACAGCAAAAATAGTGAAATAAGAATCTCCAAAAATATTCTCCTCCATAAAAGAAATGGAAACACTAGCAAAAATGGTCAGAATAAACTGAAAATTAATCAAAATCTTGCAGCAATCTGGAGAGCATTTATGCAAGGAAAAATGGCTGGATCTTGTTAAGAATAGCACTTTCTGGCAAGTTATCTTGCTCTATTTCATTGCCCCCTCTCCAGATCTGCAGTAGACTTGAGAACCAACAGCCTGACAACCACTAGAAGAACAGAGTTGGGGAGCACCTTGATTGCCTCATTCACTGAAAGTTGTTATTATTTGACCTGTCTGAAAATTCCTTAGAAGACACTAATTGCAAGGCTGTCAGACTCACAAAATATGGAAGAGGCTTTTCCCAGGGGTGTTTGTTGTAAACAATTAAAAGCTATTGATTAACCTTGTGACTGCTTGATGGAGTTTGTAATTTTTGTTAGGATAAACAATACATTAACCAAAAAGCTTAACAACAAAAAAAAATTGGGCAATCAGATGTCCATAGTAGCTCTGAAAGGCTCTGGTATGTTTTTTGGAATCTAAAGGCCACTTGTAGGAGTAGGGCTTTGCACATGCCAACAGATGATTGCATGCTCAAGAAAGACCTGAGAAGCCCTGAGCTCTCACCCCTAGGTGATCTCGAGACTTTGCACAAGCAGGAAGTGAAGGGTAAGTCAGAATTACTAATTGCCTGACTGAACATTGAAGATATGACTTAACATATACAGCGCTCTTCAGCACATAGTGGGAAGCTTATTGTTTCCAAATGCTAAAAGAAATCTGTAAGCTGGCTACTAAGCTAACTGAGCAGAGACTTCAGTGGCTGCACATGACGAACAATGCAGCCTTTATAGAATTAGTTCAGAAAACTCACTAAAATAATAAGCAGCAACAACAATTGGAGGGGGAAAAGACCCTTATTTGTAGATTTGCCACATTATTTAAAATGGTCAGTTTTCAGCAAAAAAAAAAAAAAATGGTAAGACATGCAAAGAAACAAGAAAGTATGACCCACAGACAGGGAAAAAAATAACAAAGTATCCCTTAGGAATTCCAGACATTACTAGACAAAGACTTTAAATCAGTTCTTTTAAATATGATCAAAAAGCAAAAGGTCACAATGTTGAAAGGACTAAAAATAATAGTATCATGTCTCAACAAATGGAAATACTAATAAAGAGTAATTATTTTAAAAAAGAACCAAATAGAAATCTGGAGGTGAAGATTAGTCACTGAAATAAAAATTTGCTAGAATGGGTGGCTCATCATCACAGGTGGGCAGGCAAAATAAAGAATCTGAGAATTTGAAGATATATTAATTGAGATTGTCCAATCGAGGAACAGCAAGAAAAAAGAATGAAGAAAAGTTAACAGAATTTCAGAGAACTGTGCGATACCACTAAGCATATCAACATATATAAAATCAAAGTCCCAGATGAGAGGAAAGAAGCAGAGAATATTTGAAGAAATAATAACCCAAACTCCCAAATTTGATGACAAATATCAATCTGTATATCCAAGAACTAAAATAACTTCCACTATAATAAAACCATAGAGATCAATACCTAGACAACATAATCAGTTGGGTGTTAAAAGACAAAGAGAGAATCTTGAGAGTGTCAATAGAGAGGTGACTCAGTGTGACAAGGAGTTCTCATTAAGATTAATACAGTGGTCCTGCGGTACTCATCATCAATTTGTTCCAGGACTCTTTTTTCTTTTCTTTCTCTTTTAAAAAATTATTTTATTGTTGTTCAATTACAGTTGTCTGCATTTCACCCCCCCTCCCCCCACCAGTTCCCCTCATCTCAGGCAAACCCACCTCCCTCCCTTGCTTCCACCCTCCCCCTTGGTTTTGTCCATGTGTTCTTTATAAGTAGATCCTGAAAACGCTTCCCCTCATTGTCTCCCCACCACCCCGGCTATTGTTAGATTGTTCTTAACTTCAATGTCTCTGTTCCAGAGCTCTTGACAAGTGCTGAAACTGATGAGTGCCAAACCAGTGATGAGTGATGAAGCATTTTCTCTTGCAGGGTGGCATTATGTCTCATATAAGCGCTAGCAAGTGTGACGAGTCCCAAGCAAGCACTGAGTGCTGAAACATTTTTTCTCATCAAAATGAGATGAGTACAGGGTTTGACAATTTCTGAGGCTGACAAGTACCAAGGTATGGCTGTAGTTGGTTAGAAACCAAGGGGGTCAGAAGGCAATGGGATGGCATAGTCAAACTGCTAAAGAAAGATTGTGAACCAAGAATTGTATATCCTACAGAACTGTTTCAAGAATGAAGAAGAAAGTGAGATGTTCTTAGGTAAACAGAAACTGAGAGAACTCATTGCTATAAAATCTTCCCTACAATAAACACTAAAGGTCATTTATACAAACAGGAAGACATTAGACAGTTACTCAAATTCATGTGAAGAAATGAAGAGCATGGGTGTATGAATATCCTATACTGCTGTAACAAATTACCAGAAGCTGTGTGGCTTGAAACAACAGAAATGCATTTTTTTCACATTTCTGGAGGCCTGAAAGCCAAAATCTGACATGGCCACATTCCTTCTGGAGTGTCTAGGGGAGAGCTGTTCCTTGTTTCTTCCAATTTCTGATGGCTGTGCAGCATTCTTGGGCTTATAGCCACATCATTCCAATCTGTACATCTGGTTTTGCATTGCCTTCTCCTGTTTGTCTTATCCACTGTACATACCATGTAAGGACACTTGTCATTAGATTTAGGGCCTATCTGGATAATGACAATCCAAGATGTTCTCATCTCAAGACCCTTAACTTAATTACATGTGCCAAAATAAGGTAATCAAAGGATTGCAAATAAGGTAACATTAAAGGTTCTTGGATAGGACATGGACATATCTTTTGAGGGGCAAAATTCACCTCTCCACAATAAAAGTAACTGCGTAGGTAGATATAAAAAACAACACAAATGTGTTTTTGTTGGTAACCCTTTTTTCCACTTATTTCTTTTCTAAGACAACTACATTAAGTAATAATTATAAAATCTATTGGGCAAATAATATATAAGATGTAATTTATATGACAATGAGCACAAAGGAGGAGAGGGATTGGAACTCTATGAGAGCAAACTTTATATACTACTGAAATTAAGTTGGTATGATGTCAAACTAGATTATTAAAAGTCAAGATGTTAATTATAATACCCTAGGCAAAGACTAAGAAAATAATTCAAAACGTGGTAAAAGAAGCAATAAGAGAATTAAAGTGGTACACGAGAATGTATATATTTAACATGACAAGTCAGTAATGGAGGAATAGAAAACAAGCAAACAAAAGGAATGAGACACAGAAAACAAATAGCAAAAAGGTAGATGTACTGTATTTTGCTGTGTATAATGAACACTTTTTTGCCCAAATTTTTGAGGGAAAACTAAGGATGTGCTTTGTATATGGGTAGTACCAATTCCATATCTAAGTGTTTTTAATTCTTTTATTTATGCTTATGCATTAAAAGTGTAACTCTAGAAAGCAATAATAATTATCTGTATGCAAAATAATACCCTGGAATATGATAATTTGTTTTGTTTCTAAATATAAATAAATTAAAAAATGAACTAAAAAATTAAAATGAAAGATTTTTTTCCTGAAAGTTTGGGCCAAAAACATAAGTGCACACTATACATGGCAATATATGGTAAATCCTGCCTTATCAGTACATTAAGTGTAAATGGATTAAGCACTCTAATTAAAAGGCAGATATTGATAGAATGGGTTGGAAAAAAATCAGGACATGCTGTCTACATAAGATACATTTAGCACTGGCCAGTGTGGCTCAGTTGGTTGGACTATCATCCTGTAACCGAAGGGTTGCGGGTTTGATTCCTGGTCAGGGCACATACCTAGGTTGCAGGTTCAAATTCTGACTGGGGCACACTCAATTCCCCGTCTAGGCACATGCAGTCCCCAGTTCGGGTGCATACAGGAGGCAACCAACTGATGCTTCTCACTCACATTGATGTCTTTCTCTCCCCCTTCCTCTCTCTCTAAAAAGCAATGAAAAAAAAATCCTATGAAAAAATATTCCTGTGTGAGGATGAAAAAAAGAAGACATATTTAGATTTAAATATACAAATAAGTTTAAAGTAAAAAGATAAAAAAATAAATCATGCAATCAGTGACCAAAAAAGAGCTGAAATAGCTATACTAATACCAGACATGATATATTTTAAGACAAAAATTGTCTCTAGAAATAAAAAAGGACATTTTAAAATGATAAAGTGTCAATCCAACAAGAAGACATAACAATTATAAACACATATGTACCAGGTATACATTAAACAGAAACTGACAAAATTGAAGGAAGAAATAGACATTTAATAATAATAGCTGAACACTTCAATATCCCACTTCCGGTACTGGCAAAAAAGAATTGGACAGAAAATCAACAAGGGAATAGACAACTTGACCAATACCACAAACCGACAAGTCCTAATTGACATCTCTAGAATACTCCATCCCAACTCATCAGAATACTCTTTTCAAGTACACATGGAATGTACTTCAGTATTTAGCCATTGAAAATAATCAATAAATATAAAATGATTGAATTCATATAAAGTATCTTCTCTGTCTACAGTAGAATGAAATTAGAAACAATGACAAAAGCAATTTTGGAAAATTCACAAATATGTGGAAATTAAATAAAACATTCCTAAATAGTAGTGAGTCAAAGGAGAAATCACAAGGGAAGATTAGAAAATTGTTTGAGATAAATGAAAATGCATAATGTACCAAAACATATGCCATGCAGTGAAAACAATGGTTAGAGGAAAATTTATAATTTCAAGTGCTTATGTCAAAAAGAAGAAAAATTTCAAATCAATAACTTAATCTTTCAACTTAAGAAGCTAGAAAAAGAAGAGCAAACTAAATAAAAAGCAAGGTGAAAAGAAGGAAATAAAGATAGGTATGGAAATAAATGAAACAGAAAAACAAGCAAAAACTAAAGTTGGCTCTTTGAAAAGAACATCCCATTTATAAACTTTTAACTACACCAATAGAAAAAAGAAGACTCAAGTTACTAAAAATCAGGAATGAAGGGAGAGACATTATGCTGACCTCACAGAAATAAAAGTTAATGATAAGAAAATTGTATATATAACATATGCCAAAAATTAGATAATCTAGGTGAAATAAATAAATTTTTAAAAAAGATACAAACTATCAAAACTGAAGAAGAAATAGAAAATCTAAATAGACCTATAAATAGTAAGGAGACTGGATTGCTAATAAAAAAATCTTCCTACATAAAAACCCAGAACAAGGCAGATTTTTTTGTAAAATCTGCCAAATATTTAAAGAATTAAAACTATTCTTCCACAAACTCTCCCCCAAAAATAGAAGAGGAAGGAACACTTCCCAGCTCATTCTATGAGACCAGTGCTACCCTGACATCAAAATCAAATAAAGACATCAAAAGTAAAGGAAAATACAGACTAATATGCCTAATGAATGAGGATGCAAAAATTGTTAGCAGATATACTGACAAATGAAATCCAGCAACATATTAAAAGGCTTATACACCATGACCAATGGGATGCAAGTTTATCTCAGGGATGCAAGTTTGGTTTAACATCAAAAATTAATGTAATCAATGTAATTTACCATATTAATGGAGTAAAGGCAAAACCACATGATCATCTTAATAATTTCAGAAAATGCATTTGACAAAATAGAAAACTTTTCATGATAAAGACAATCAACAAGTGAAAAATAGATGTGAACTTACCCAACTTGATAAAGGGCTCTACAATAAAACAAAACACAGTGAAGATCATACTTAATGAGTGAAAGAATGAATACTTTCCCCCAAGATCAGGAATAAGTCAAGGATGTTTACTGTCACAATTTCTTTCAACATTGTACTGGAAGATCTAGCCAAGGCAATTAGGCAAGAAAAAAGAGACATTCAGATTGAAAAAGAAGATAAAACTATCTCAACTTGCAAATGACATGATCTTGTATGTAGAAAATTCTAAGGAATATACACACTTGTGCATGTGCATACATATGTGTATGTGTGTGTACATGCACACACACACATACACAATTAGAGATAATAAATGAATTCAGCAAGCTGGCAAGATTCAAGATTAATATACAAAAATTCATTGTATTCTTTATACTAGCAATGAACAATCAAAAAATATAGTTAAGAAATCCCATTTACAACAGCATCAGAAATAATAAAATAGAAATAAATAAGGACAAGATTTGTACACTAAAAACTTTTAAGAAGTTGGATCTTAAAATTGTTGGACAAATCAAACTAAAACTTAAAGATTGTTAGGAGAAATTTTAAAAACCAAAGGAAACATAAAAACATTCCATTTTCATGGATGAGACTTAGGATGGTAATACTTTCTAAAATGACGTACAGATTTAACAAAATCCCTATCAAAATTCTAGCTGGCTGTTCTCCCCCACAGAGACAAGCAATTCAATACCCAGATGCATATGGAAATTCAAGGGGCCCAAAAAGAGCCAAAATAATCTTGAAAAAGAACATAGTTGGAGGCCTCACACTTCCTGTTTTAAATTGTACTACAAAGTAACAGTATAATCAAGATAATGTGGAACTGGCACAAGTATAGACATAGAAGATCAGTGGGATAGAATTTAGAGTCCAAAATTAAACCCTTATATCTATCTATGTGGTCAATTGATTTTGAAAAGAATGCCTAAGCAATAGAATGAGGGGATAGAATAATTTTTCAGTAATGGTACTTGATATTCATATGTAAAAGAATGAAATTGGACACATATCTTATGCCATACACAAAAATTAATTAAAAATGAATCAAATTTCTAAATATGTAAGAGCTAAAACCATAACTATTAGAAGAAAACATAAGTGTGAATTTCTGTGATCTTGGATTTGGCAATGGGTCTTGAGATATGACACTTAAGGCATAGGCAACCAAAGAAAAAACAGGTAAATTGGATTTCATCAAAATTAAAAACTTCTGTGCATCAAAGGACATTATCAAGAAAATAAAAGATAGCTCCCAGAATGGGAGAAAATTTTTATAAATAATATATCTGATAAGAGTTTTCAAAGTGTAAGAAGTCAATAATAAAAAGAGAAATAACCCAGTTTAAAAATGAGCAAATGATCTGAACAGACTTTTTTTTGTGCAAATATTTCTTTTTTATTGTTGTTTAAGTACAGTTGTCTCCATTTTCACCCCACCACGCCCCCCTGCTCCACCCATCCCTGCCTCCCACCTTTGAACATACCCCTTTTGGTTTTGTCCATGTGTCCTTTATACATGTTATTTGATGGCTCTTCCCCTGTTTTCCCCCTCTGCCCCCACCCCTCTGGTTATTGTCAGTTTGTTCTTTACATCAGTGTCTCTGGTTATATTTTACTTGCTTGTTTGTTTTGTTGATTAGGTTCCACTTATAGGTGAGATCATATGGTATTTGTCTTTCACTGCCTGGCTTATTTTACCTAGCATAATGCTCTCCAGAACAAACATTTTATCAAAGGTATACAAATGGTCAATAAGCACATAATCTATATCATTAGTAATCAGGGAAATGCAAATTAAAACCACAGTGAAATAACTCATTGTGATATCATGCATGAGGGAATAATAACAAGTGTTGAATATGTGGTGAAATTGGAACGCTCATCATTGCTGAGGGGAATGTAGAATAGTACAGCCACTTTGGCAAACCTGGGTGATTTCTCGAACAGTTAAACAGATTTACCACATGACCCTGCAATTCAACTCCTAGGTATACACTGAAGAGAATTGAAAACATGTCCATGCAAAAACTTGTACACAAATATTTATAGCAGCATTATTCATAATAACCCAAAAGTAAAAACACCTCAAATTTCCATCAGCTGATGAATAGATAAACCAAATGTGGTATATCTATATACGGGAGTGAACTCCCTCAGCTTTTGTTTATATAGAAATGCCTTAATTTATTCCTCACTTTGGAAGGGCAGTTTTTCCAGATATATGATTCTTCCTTGACAATAGGCATTTTGAATATAGCCCACTGCCTCCTGGCGTATAAAGTTTTTTTGTGTGAGAAACATGATATTAATCTTTTTGAGGATTCCTTTTGCATAATGTTTTGCACAGATTACTGTCTTTTTCTGCTTTTAAGATTATCTGTTTTTGCCTTTCACTAGTTGTATTATGATGTTAGTTGGTGTGGGTCTCTTTAAGTTCAATTTAGAGATTGTTGAGCTTTTTAGATGCTTATATTCATGTTTTTCATCAAATTTGGGGATTTGTGGCCATTGCATAAACTTTTATGGCTCAATTTGTTAGTATCCTTCCTGTCTTCTCTCTTTTCCTCCTTTCTTTCTTGATGATTGATGACCAGAAACTCCTGTGTGACCAATTTTACTGCAGTTTTTTTTTTTTTCATATTGTAGGCCCAGCTTAAGTCTCCTGGTATAAGTGGCGCCATGCAGATAAAAATTGTATGTCTCATCAGGTCTCATTTAATTATCTTGGTAGAAAAATTTTGTTGATTTATGGCTGTATTTAACCCTCAAACTCGACAGAATAAAGTTTTACAAGTGAATACATTCAGATAATTCATGTTGGATCTGAATAGTTGGAGATAAAAAGTGTTTTGAAGTCAGTTTGAACCTGTTCAATTCAAGGGGATCCAATTATTCTCTGGCAGGTTCATTTTTAAGATTCTGATAGAATCAAATTCAAATGAGCACATTCGTTGTATATTTACTGTATATGAATCACTATAATTTGGAGACTTCTGGCCAAGATACACTTTGCCTCCTCACACAACCAAAATGACAACAAATATAAAAACAAAAAACAAGCAAAACTTCCAGAAAATTGAACCGTATGGAAGTCCTACAACCAAGGAGTGAAAGAAGAATTATTCATCCAGACTGGTGTGCTGAGACAAAGAAATATGGCCCAAATGAAAGAACAAATCAAAGTTCCATAAAAAAACTAAGTGACAAAGAGATAGCCAACCTATGAGATTCAGAGTTCAAAACACTGGTAATGACTATGCTGACAGAAATGGTTGAGTATGGTTGCAATATAGAGGAAGAAATGAAGACTATGAAAAGTGAAATAAAGAAAAACATACAGGGAACCAAGAGTAAAGGGTAGAAAACCAGGACTCAAATCAACAACTTGGACCAGAAGGAAGAAATAAACATTCAATCAGAACAGAATGGAGAAACAAGAATTTAAAAAAAAAAAATTAGGAGAGGCTTAGGAACCTCAAGGATAACTTTAAACATTTCAACATCTGAATCATAGGGGTGCCAGAAGGAGAAGAACAAGAGCAAAAAATTGAAAACTTATTTGAAAAACTAATGGAGAACTTCCTTAATCTGGTAAAGGAAGTAGACTTCCAGGAAGTCCAGGAATTTCAGAGAGTCCCAAAGAAGTTGGACCCAAAGAACCACACGCCAAGGCACATCATAATTCCATTAGCCAAGATTAAAGATAAGGAGAGAATCTTAAAAGCAGCAAGTGAAAAGGAGACAGTTACCTACAAAGGAGTTCCCATCAGACTGTCAACTGATTTCTCAAAAGAGACCTTACAGGCAAGAAGGGACTGGAAAGAAGTATTCCAAGTCATGAAAGGCAAGGACCTGCATTCAAGATTAGTCTTTCCAGCAAAGCTATCATTTAGAATGGAAGGGCAGATAAAGTGCTTCTCAGATAAGGTCAAGTTAAAGGAATTCATCATCACCAAGCCCTTATTATATGAAACATTAAAGGGACTTATCTAAGAAAAAGATCAAAACTACAAACAGTAAAATGACAACAAACTCACAACTGTCAACTGAACCAAAACCAAAACCAAAACAAACTAAGCAAACAACTAGAATGGGAACAGAACCATAAAAATGGAGATCACATGGAGGGTTATCAGTGGGAAGGAGCAGGGGAGGGGGGTAAATGGGGGAAAAGTACAGGAAATAAGCATAAATGGTAGGTACAAAATAGACAGGGGGAGGTTAAGAATAGTATAGGAAATGTAGAAGCCAAAGAACTTATATGTATGACTGATGGACATGAACTAAGGTGGGGGGAATGCTGGTCCAAGGGAGGTGAAGGACAGATGGGAATAAAAGGGAGAAAAAAATGGGACAACTATAATAGCATAATCAATAAAATATACTTAAAAAAAGCACTACTATGATTTGACTTAAAACTGGGATTTTGCTGAATCTAATTATGTTAATAAATAGACCCTAAAGGAAAAAGAGTAAAAGGAAAATTTGGAATGTCTTATCTTGAAATGTCTCATCTATCATTAAAGATAATTTTAGAACTTTTAAAATACTTGTTATATGTTGAATTGTGTACCCCTTGCCAAATTAATATGTTTAAGTCCTAACCCCCATTACCTCAGAATGTGACCTCTTTTGGAAATAGATTCTCTATAGAGGTAACCAAGTTCAAGTGAGGTCATTAGGATGGGTCCTAATTCAATATGACATGGAAGAAAGGTGATGTGAAGAGCCATAGGAAGAAAACAGCTATCTACAAGTCAAGGAGAAAGGCATGGATCAGATCCTTCTCTCACAGTTCTCAGAAGGAACCGGCCCTGCTGACACCCAGGTTTGGACTTTTATATTCTAGAAGTGTGAGAAGATAAATTTCTGTTACTTAAGACCAGTTTGTCATACATTGTTACAGCAGCCATAGCAAACTAGTATATTACTTGTGTGGTTTTTTGAAGCCAACAACTCTTTAACAAAGGTAGAAAAAACTATAGAAATTGAAATATTTTGGGACATTTTATTTTTCTGTTTTTAAAGTTCACAAGAACTTGTAGGTTATTTCTACATCTTATGCATCTTTTCTTAGTGATTTAATTTAAGTAATGAAGAAATAAATATTACACTTGCCTCATTTCTTCCCATTATTTAAGAAGAGACCTATGATGTGATGCTGTATTTTGCTCAAAGGAAAGCTCACTTTTGATGTTGTTCTAGTGAGGGCTCATCAAAGGTTTCAGAGCGTTTTCTTTATGTTTTCTGGCCAGAATCACCTGCAACATAGCCAAGAGAGCCACCATCCTCACAGTGTCTTGCAGACTGATTTGTAGGTTGCTGAATATAGCTACATTGAAAATTGCGGTATTTGAAAAGTAATGGATGCCATCAATCCTTTCAGAATATCGAAAGCTCCAGGACAGATAGTTTACAAAATGTAATGACTGCCTAGAAAACCACCTGTAGAAAGGCAGCAAGTGTAACCTGCTCCATTTTAATCATCAACATGGCATATTTGTTATGGAATAATTTAACTATGGAAGCCTCTTTCTACATTTCACAATCTGTGTGATAACTTGCAGAGACAAAAAAGAGAGGCCTCCCAGGCTTGTGTATTCCCTCAATGAAACTTTTATGAAATTGTGGCTCATCTTTTACTATATTCCTCAGAGTAGATAGATACAGCAGGCCTAAAAGAAACTAGCTGTTTCCATCTGATTACATGACTCATTTGATTGGCTGTGACAGTGACCTTTCAACTCTCCTATTTCCAGGTTTTTTGATAGAATTGGGCCTCCAAAATCTTTTGGTATAGTTGAGTCTTCCAATCCTAAATTAACCCAGAGATAGGTGTTTTTCTGAGGATGGATGGCGGTAGGCTTGTCAGATCCTTTCAAAGTTACCAAGTTTGTTATCAAAGCTGCAGAAGGAACTTTTCCCTTAGTGTGGAGTGACTAAGAGAACTAAACCTGGGCCATGGAGTGTAAATGCTGTTTCATATGTTGAGGAATGACTGAAGGGATGCAGATACAGGTTGACATCTCCTGGAAGGACGTGGAACAGGATTAAGAAGCAGACAGGGGAACTTTCACATTTTATCCTACATGCTTCAATTTGGTTTGATTTTTTTAAAAATGAAAATATTTGTATTAAGTCATTTTAAATCGAATAAAGATAAAAAATATAAATCCCAAACTAAAGGAAAAACAAAACCCAAAACACTTGGGCAGCACCAAAAGTTTTGGATGTTTTTTTGGAAAATGGTAAGTGGCAGTGGGCTGATTGACAGAAACATAATTTTCTTGTTTTTTCCTTCCTGACACCCATGTTACATTTTTAAAAATGCTGTCCCCACAATCCATAAAAAACTAATGGTGGCTTGCATTTACTGAGCGTTAACCTAATTTGTCAGGCACTGTGTTAAGTGTGTTACAAATGTTTTCATCTTTAATCCTTACCAGAATCCAAAGGATGAAAAAAAGGTGAATGTTAGAGAGTTAACCACATAGGTATCATCACAGCATCTGAAGTATTATTCTTAGTAATGTGTTGTAAATATCAAACTCCACAAAACATCATTTGGAGATACTGTCTTTTCATTGGATTTGCTATCATTTTGACGAACTGTTCAAACACACGTAAACATACTTCTCTTTCAGTCACCCTGTTGCTGCTAGAAAATAAATCTGTAGTGGTCATATTGTGATGTCTCTCAGTACACCTGGAGAGATAGCTAATCTTCTGGAGTCTTGGCTTGAAGATCGTATCCCAGGCTAGAAGAAACAAAATGTCAAGATCTGTCCAGAAGTGAATTTAGTAATGTATAATATTCTGAAAGAGACTGAGCTATCCCACACAGTAAATTCTTCAGATGGCTGATGTTCAAGCATCAGAGCCTTTAATGATGTATTCTTTCTACTGGAAGTCTTACAAAATTATTTCTCTTGCCTTGTAGTAAAAAGTATACTACTTGTAATTTAATCTTGGTAACACAATCATTATCAACATCCATATTCTATGCTAGAATGTGAAATAAACGTGATTAATTTAGAGGGCTCTTTTAATGTGTACCTTCAGTTGGATATGATTCTTTTCAAAATAATTATCTTGTGAGGTTTTACACTATTCTAACAATGCTGTTACTATTATAACATATTTGACACTCTTCCTTAGGAATGTTCTACTTAGCCTTAGTTATATTACTTCAGAATGCCTTAGTGGTGGAGTGATCTCATCTTTCGAAGGTGAATTTGATTTTTGGAAATATCTTGTAGGCTCTTAGAACCAAGTCTAAATTAACATCTGGAGTCAAAACAACCTATGATTTCAAGAAAGGAATGCCATTTGTTACTTGCATTAGGTCTTTGTATGTTCACTTTCTCTGCCTCTAATATCTACATTTGAGATCTCCCTTTTCAGTGAAAAGTAGATATGTTTTCTCACATGCTAAAACAGAAAAATAATGCATATTTATAATGATAAGCTAGGTGTGGAACTTTGAGGAAATAGATGAGTAGGGAACTTTTAGAAGGTTGTACTGTGTGTTATGTGACATAAACTGCCCTCCCAAAAGACCTTTAATAAAGACTAGTACAAATTTTCAAAATTTCATGATGAAATTTTTCAAATGTACAGATAAATTAAAAGAATTTTATAGCAAACATGTTATTCCTAGTTTCAACTGTTTTTTAAAATTATACTTGCTTTATCTCTTCATCAGTTCATCTCTGTACCTGTAACAGGGTGTGGACTAAGAGACTCCAGGGGGCCCCTCCCAAGCCTGGCTGGGGGATGGGAGACATGGTGCAGGGCCATGGAGAGTTATTTTTCCATATCAATAACAGCAGGCTAGTTTCATACCTATATGCAAAAATGGTTGAGTATCAGCAGCAGGTTAGCTAGGGAGATGGGTGTGACTTTGATCCAACATATAACTGGGAGGCAGCTTCCCTGGTTACAGTGCCTGCGAAAGAGCTTGCAGATGATTCATTCCATGCCACGGGGCCACGCCTGACCTGACTGACTATGGCAGCCGAGGAAGGCGGAAAATAGGGGAGTGCCAGCAGGTATAGCTGATTGTGGGAGGAGTCGGGGATGGGGTTAGGGAGGAGATTCCAGGCTGGGCTTTCACCTGAAGGTGGGCCACCACAAGGGATGGGGAACGATGTGAGACCATGCGGGAAGAAAAGGGGTGAAAGGAATCTCACTAGTGGGCCATGTAGTTTTGGATTAAGAATTACCCAGCTGAGTACAGATTACTGGAAGGAACTGGCAGTCTAGCAGAGCTACGGACTTCTGTTTCTTTTCCTTCTATTTCTTTTCCCAGATATGGTACCCCTGACTGGCCTGGTTTAGCAATGGGAGTCAGGACTGTGTGTGTGTGTTTGTGGGTGTTTTAAAAGGACTTTGAGATTTAACAGCAACATTCTGCCATTACTTTAAACCTGTATAACTTTTTTTTTATTTTAAAAGAGTTTACTTATTTATTTTTAGAGAGAGTGGAAGGGAGGGAGAAAGAGAGGGAAAGAAGCATCAATGTGTGATTGCCTCTCTCGTGGCCCTCGCTTGGTGCCTGGCCTGCAACCCAGGCATGTGCCCTGGCTGGTAATTGAACTGGCAACCCTTTGGTTCGCAGCCTGCACTGAATCCACTGAACTACACCAGCCAGGGCTAAACCTGTATAACTTTTGAATAAATAGTTCCTTGCCTTTTTAACAAACTCTGGCATTGAGAGCCACAGTTCTTACTGGTGGTAGATGAACACAAACCTACAACAGGAGGACCCTGGGGAAGGGGGCTTGTTTCAGGAACAGTATCTGCCCCCTCCCCCCACATGGGTCCATTCTGTAACATGCCCATCCATCGGTATTTAGTTTTTTAATTTATTTAAAAGTTCTAACTTTATTCTTCTTTTTTCAAGATTTCTTTGGATACTCTTTCCTTTCCATTTATATATACATTTTATTTTATTTTTTATTTTTATATTTCAATTACAGTTTCCATTTAATATTATTTTGTATTAGTTTCATGTGCACAGCATAGTGGTTAGGCAAGCATATACTTTATAAAGCATTTCTATATACATTTTAGAATCAGCTTGTCAAGTTCTACAAAATAGCCTATTAGAATTATGATTGAAATTATGTTAAATCTATAGATCAATGTGGGGAGAATTCACATGCTAATAATATTGAGTCATCCAATTCATGAACATGGTATGTGTCTCTATTTAGGTTCTTTTTTAAATTTACTCAAAACATTTCATGGTTCTCAGTATAGAGGTCTTATGCATATTTTGTTAAATTTATCACTAAGTATCTTTTTTAATAGTATTGCTAATGGAATTTTAAAATTTTATTTTCCAATTGTTTGCTCTTCTATACGAAAATACAGTTAAGTTTTGTTTATTGCCCTTGTATCCTGCAATCTTAGTAAGCACACTTATTCATTCTAGCAATTGTTTTTGTAGGATTTCCTATGTCAATGAAGGGGAAGAAAAGCTTCTTTTTACCCTCTTGGGTCCTGAGTAGACCTAAGAATTAAACTGAAATAGGCCGATTAACAGGAGAAAAATATATCACTTTATTTAATATATTTACATAGACACAGGAGTCTTCAGAGGAAAATGAAAACCTGAAAAAGGGATTAGGCCCCAAAGCTTATATGCCTTTTTAAACAAAAACAATAAATTGTGGGGATGTAACAAGACAAAGGGGCTTAGTCAGGGGTAATAAATTGTGGAACAGTGATTAGAGAATATTTGGGAACACTAATGGAAGATAAGGGTTATTTAGGTGGGCTTTTGTACAAGTCTATGCCATGTTACCAGACCAAACCAGTGGACCTTTGGTGTTCTGCAGAGAAAGCTAAATCCTGAGGCAACAGATTTTTCTGCAAAGAAAGGGTTTACTTTTCAGGCAGCCAGACAAGGAGCTTTGAGACAAAGCTCAGATCAGTCTCCTCAAATAAAGGCTTGAATTAAATTTAAAGAATAGGGGTAAGAAGAAGCTATACATATTTATTAATTCCAATTCAGGAGGTCTAATTGGACTGTCTTAGAACTAAGTCATTTAAGGTAAGGATTGTGAAAGAGGCTTGAGGGAACAAAGAAGTTCCAGTCTGGCAGAGTTTAATTGGTCAGTCCTATATGAGTCCATATTTGGTCTGAGCACTGGACCTTCTGGTAGCAACAGCAGTACTTTGTTACTTGAATTCCCTGACATTTAGTTTTGTTGTGCTGTTGAGGTGAGCCTAGGTTAATTTGGTTGCCAACAGCAGACTCCAATCAGCTGAGCTATTTGTGGTCAATCTGTGCTGGTTTTGAGTGGTTTTGAGACCTGAAAAATAGCAGGGATTTCCTGCAAGACAAACTACAGCATTTTTCTCAGTTGCTAGTCTTTTGAAAATCATCAACTCCTGGTGTCTGGTTGTAACTGAACCGAGGTTCAGCTGCCTGCTGCAATGAAATCCAAACTTGTGAGACAGGTGCTGGTGAGAAGGAAAGAGGTTTATTAAAGTGCTGACCACCTGAGATGATAGGGAATTCTTATACCAAAGCTCATCTCAACGTCTCAGTGGAGGCAGAGGTTTTTATAAGGAGGGAGAGGGAAAACAGAACAATGAGATCAAGAGGAGGGGGTTGGAAAGTTCTCTATGTGGAGACCAGCAGTCCATTCTGAAGACAATCTCAAAACTGGTCAAGTGATGGTCTGGCATGCATCATCTTGGTTTTATGTCATCTTGGTTTTACATCATCCTGGCTTTGTGGTTGAAGGTCAGTACTGTATTTTGCTGTGTATAATGTGCACCCATGTTTTGTGTGCATGATACATGGGATTATTATACCCATGTATAATGTTTACCCTTATTTTTCCCTAAAAAATTTGGGCAAAAAATAGTATCCTGCAATCTTACGGTGTGCATGATACATGGCAAAATATGGTAAATCTCCCAGAGCTAGGATGACTGAAAGTTGGAGTCTTTACTTTTTGAAGTTAGTTCCTAGTATTCTTATACAAGCATTCTATTTATCTATAAGCTGTAGATTAGTCAGAGTCAGCATTTGTAGGAACAATATCTAAAGAATGGTAGGGTGGGTTATAATTCCTCACTGTTACATGGTGATAAGAATATTCTCTTTGTGGTACAGGGAGGGCATCTTTCTCATGGGAAATTTTATGTCCTGCTATTAGGTAGAAAAGGTGAGGTCAGCAGTTTCTCAAGTGCCTTTTGCTCAAAATAGCCAGTATACCAAAATGGCATTTTTGGGTGACATGTTCCAAACTCCTTCATAAACAAGCATGTCATCTGGATAGAGACAATTTATTTTTTACTTTTCAATCTATGCCTTTGAATTTATTTTTTCTTGCCTCATTACACTGGCTAGGACCTCTAGTGCATTGGTGAGAGGGGTCATCTGTACTTTGTTCACAGTCTTAGCATTCAATATTTCACTATTTAGTATGATGTTAACTCTAGGTTTTTCATAGATATTCTTTATTAGATTGAGAGTATCTATCTATTCCCAATTTTCTGAAAGTTTTTAAAAAAAATTCTAAGTTGGCTTTTGTCAAGTGCTTTTTCTACTACATATATTGAAATGATTATGTGGAGTTTTCCCCTGTATTATATTCATATGTAAATTACATTGATTAATTTTTGTATGTTAAGATAATCTTGCTTCTTTAGATAACCCACCCTTGACCATGACATATTATTCTTCTATATATTTTCTAACTTAAATATTTCATACAATTCACAAGTATATTTTTTAGCTTCTACAGATGACATTTCTGTTTTTATAAAAAAAAATAAAAGGCCCCATTGAGTAATTTGGACATGGCAAAATTTATTGAAGAAGACTTTTTAAAAAACTACTTTAGATACTTAGAGTTAGAATCTGAGCAAGAAAGACTGTAGGAGTGTGTCATATAATAAAAAATAAATAGTGTATCTTACTCTCTAAGTCCTTACACACAGCTCCTAAAACCCTTGGAAATTCTGGACTGATAAGAGTGTCTTGACTTCCAGTCAAGGTGGCGCGACATAGGTAAACATGGGTCACCTCCTTGCACAACCACATCAAAATTACAACTAAACTATGGAACAACCATCACTCAGAACTGTCAAAATCAAATTGAATAAAAGTCTGAGAGCTACAAAATTAAAGAAACCACATCTATCCCTCCCAGAGACATGGAATGGGCTGGTCCTATATCCATGTATGGTAGATAACATTTTGGGAGGGATATCTCAAGAGCCAGTAGTCCCAGTCTCATACCAGGCCCTAAGCCCAGGGTTCCAATGCCAGGAAGATAAGTCCCCATAACTTCTGGCTGCAAAAACCAGTGGAGATTGAGTCAGTGGAAGAAACTTTTGGAGTCCCAAGGAGTTCCTCTTAAAGAACCCACACACGGGCTTACTCAGACTCACTCCCACTAAGCTCCAGTACCGGTGTAGCAGCTTGAAAGGCACCAGTGGCATACAAGGAAGAAATGAAATCACTGGCATCAAGGCAGGAGCTAGGGGACATCTTTCTCCCAGACAGAAAGGCAGGCAGTGGCCACTGTTCCTTTTCTGAGCCCCCTTCCAACAAAGCCACAGAGTCGGCAGGCTGCTGCCATACTTGAGACTCCATCGACCTGGGTAACACTGTTTGCCCTGCCCTGGAGATCCCCTGAGACTTTGTTGATGCGGACCCTGGCTTGTGGGGTCCGCCACATTGTGGATGAGACATGAGACATTCACATGGATTACTGAGTTCAGTAGAGGAAAAGGGACAGCATGGCTTTTCTCTCAGGGGGAGCAAAAGCCACAGCGCTTGCTGTGGCAGGCCTTTATTTCTTTTCTTGGCATGTTACATGATAGTCCTCATTTACCATGCACAGGTTCGCTTTAGGTGGTTACCTTTTACAGAAAACAAAGGACAATGCTAATCACATCCCAGAAGAAGGATATTTGCAAATGAAAAGGGAAAAGTAGTTGAACTGGTTATGCTCATCCTTGGAAAGTCTAGCATGGATTTTAGGAAGCTATTTTGGAGTAAATGTTTGCTGCCTCAATTCAGGGTAAGGGAGTTTTAACCAAAGCAAGTTTCAAAGCAGCTTAGGTACATTGCAGGCCTGATTCCCCACAGGGGAACCTATCCATGGGTGTGGGTCCTGTGCATCTCTGAGTGGGAGCTGGGCCCATGACACACAGAATAGTCTCCTACACTTTGTCCCACCCAACTTGTGAGCCCACCCAAACTGTTAACTGTGACTTTTCTGTAGGAATGGCTGGTCTTGGCTCATGCTTCACAACTTCCTAAATCCTATCAAATAAGCAATAGCTGGTTTCAGTAAACCCCAGCCTCTGTACATCTTGCTAAGTGGCCCCAGGCCCAGCATTAGCAGCAGCCAGCCTAGATTCATAGATTGGCTTCTCCTGGGAATCTCCAAGCCCATCACAAGTAGCAGCTATCTCAGATTGCTTTACAGGGGTGTCCAATCTGTGGTCCATGGGCCACATGCATCCCAGGATGGCCATGAATGCAGCCCAACACAAAATTGTAAATTTACATAAAATATTAGAGATTTTTTTTGTGGTTATGTGCCACAATGTATTTAATGTGTGGCCCAAGACAACTCTTTTTCTTCCAGTGTGTGGCCAAGAGACACCAAAAGGTTGGACACCCCTGCTTTATAGCTTATTCAGGGTGGCCCTGGAGAGAACACAGGAGGGGGCTGACCTTGGCCAGCACCACCTGGGAAACCACATAGCCTGTGGATAGCTACAGACCACATAGGAGCACCAACACCCTGCCTCTGCAGAGCTGGCCCTCCATGGAGGGTGGGGGTTGGTGGTCACTGGTCACAGCCAGTCCTTATAGCTGACTGGCCTGGGTAAGTCCCTCTCATTGACCTGCTAACAGCAACCAAAGCTCAAAACTATAAGAGGAGGGAGTACTGAGCCCACAGAAAGGGTACAACTTGAATACCCTTGGGTCCCCTTAAGCTTGGATGATAGGGGAGGCTATACCATTGGACCCTACAGGAGAGCTACTGCATTAGGCCATGCTACCAAGACAGGGAGTCATAGCAGCTCCACCTAATACATAGGAACAGACACAGGGAGGCTACCAAAATGAGGAGACAAAGAAACATGGCCCAAATGAAATAACAGATCAAAACTCAAGAAAAAGAGCTAGGCAAAATGGAAATAAACAATCTATCAAATGTAGAGTTCAAAACACTGTTTATAAAGATGCTCAAGGAACTTAGTGAGGACCTCAACAGCACACAAAAGACCCAATCAGAAATGAAGGATATATTAATTGAAATAAAGAACAATTTACAGGGAAACAACAGTGGAGTAGATGAAGCCAAGAATCAAATCAATGATTTGGAACATAAGGAAGAAAAAAAAAACAGCCAATCAGAACAACAAGAAGAAAAAATAATAAAAAAATATGAGGATAGTGTAAGTAGCCTGTGGGACAACTTCAAGTATTCCAACGTTCACATATAGGGGTGCCAGAAGGAGAAGAGAAAGAACAAGAAATTGGAATCTATTTGAAAAAATAATGAAAGAAAACTTCCCTAATGTGGTGAAGGAAGTAGACATACAAGTCCAGGAAGCACAGTCCTCTTTGTACACAGAGAGTCCCAAACAAGATGTGTACAAAGAGGCCCACTCTAAGACACATCAGAAATAAAATGCTAAAGGTGAAACAGAGAATCTTAAAAGAAGCAAGAAAAAAGCAGATAATTACCTAAAGGAGTTCCCATAAGACTCAGCTAATTTCTCAAAAGAAGTTTTGCAGGCAAGTCATGAAAAGCAGGGACCTATAGCCAAGACTGCTGTAGCCAGCAAAGCTGTCATTTAGAATTGAAGGGCAGAGAAATAGCTTTCCAGACAATAAAATACTAAAGGAGTTTACCATCACCAAACCATTATTATATGAAATATGAAAGGGACTTGTCTAAGAAAAAGAAAAAGATCAAAACTGTGAGCAATAAAATGGCAAGAACACATGTATCAACAACTGAATCTAAAAAACAAACTAAACAAACAAGAAGAACAGACAAAATCAGGGATACAGAGAGGTTTTGATGGTTGTCAGATGGGACGGGGTATGGGGGAATGGTGAAGAGGTGAGGAGATTAAGAAGTACAAATAGGCAGTTACAGAATAGCCATGAGAATATACAGTACAGTATAAGAAATGGAATAGCCAAAGAACTTATACACATGACCCATGATAATGAACATGAGAATGGAGTTTTTTTATTATATATAAACCACACAAAAGACGTTTGTCCAGAAAAAGTCCAGCCATTTATTAACATAATGAGAACAGTTTACTCAACATTGATAAAACCTGGCAGCCAAGGAGAGAAGACTGGAATGTGCATGCGTGAACAAGGATGACTTCACTGTACTAGTCAGTGGGGGTGGTAGACACTGTTGAGTGAGCATGTGTACTGTGTGGCTGTCACATTGAAAATGACTGAGTAAGTAGAGCAATGAATCTGCATCATATTTTGCATGCAGCTTGAACATTCCCCTGTGGAAACTATTCAGATGATACAGAAGATCATAGCTGTGACAAACTAGTGATTGACAGCTTTATCACAACAACATGACCACTCATGCGTCACATCTTGTGCAGTGTTTTGGCAAAATACCAAATCACCTAGGTGACTTAGTGCCCCTACAGCCCAGATTTGACACTCTGCAACTTCTGGCTTTTCCCAAAACTAAAATCACCTTTGAAAGGGAGATTTCAGACCACTGATAAGATTCAGGAAAATACAATGGGGGCAGCTGATGGTGATTGGGAGAAATGTATGATGTCCCAAGATGTCTGTTTTAGAGGGGACTGAGGTATCATTGTCCTGTGTGCAATGTTTCTTGTATCTTATATCTTCTCCAATAAATGTCTCTATTTTTCATATTACATGGCTGGATACTATTTGGACAGAATATATATGTGTGTGTGTGTCTACCCCCTTTCTAGCTCCTTAAATAGTTGGTCTCAGCTTTAACTTACATTCCTTCCTTAGAATGTTAGGAAGGCTTAAACTGTTCCTCATGTCAGGGTCACTAACACTTAGTATGGTATTATTAAGGGCTGCAGAAGGTTTTCCATGCCAAAGGAAAGAGCTACAAAGGGGTGGAAATCCAGGCATTGATCTGGTGGAGAAAGGAAAATTTTGAGAGGTTGAGAAGGCTTTTTAGCTTCCCTAGTTTAAGACACATGGACTGTTTCCTAGTCTACCTATTCTTAAACCACCCTGGCCAGCCCTGGGACTGATTGCTTTAAGTGACATAGTCGTTCCAGTCTTTCAGTGGCTATCTTTAGCTTCTCTCAGGCCTAAAACAGCTGTCATTTCTGTGGGAGAAGTATATTGGATAAAACAGTGTTTGTTAACTTCTCATTTCTCTGCCTAATTTAGGTGGCAGAGGTTTTAAAAGGGGATAAGGCTACACCTGTTATCAGCAATGGAGGAAATACAAAAGAACTTTTAAATGGGGACTAGTGGCCCTGCCCATCTCAAGATGTAGTTTCCATAACCTTTATGGAAATGGAGTTATCTTAAATACATTTTTTTTTCCGACTCCGACTTGGGTGCTCCCTTCTTCCTTCCACTAGGTGTCACCACACTACACAGTAATGAAGGGAAATGCCCTCAAGCAGTGCAACAGGATTCTAGACTTTAGAGAAATGGTTGTGTTTAGGTTAGCAGCAAATTTGGTATAATCAGTTTATTTAATAAACCATATCTTTAAGACATGAATATCACATATAATCAGGCCACAAAGTAACATACTTGGAAGCCCAAGCAGAAAGTTAGTTGCTTATAGTCACTACTCTATCTGTAAAAAAAACCTGTCTGGATGAAATCAACAGATGACCCTGCATAGCTGAGTGGATCTCATCCCTCAGGATATTAAATCTCTTTGTTGAGAGGCTGGATTACTGCTAGATCCCTTTATCACCAGAGCTGAGCTGCTGGGGATTAGACATGATCCTTCTCCATGCACAGAGCTCCAACATCCTTCTTCTTCCTAGTGCTTCCTTTGTGGTCACTGTTCTGTGAAGTTAAAGATAAAATGCCAGAGATAAGGAAGGAGTGAATGTGGCAGGCTCTGCAGCATTTCATTTCTAACACCCCAGTTGCCAGCCTGCCCCAGTGGTACAAAAGATCCTTCCTGTTCCCTGAACATCAGCCTCCCCAGGCTGCGCAGTATCAGCTTGATTTCAAATCTAATTTAGGATGATATGTGGATGATACATAGCTAATTCTATGTATCTTATAATGAGTGATAAGCACTTGTGAATGTATCTAAATTTGATGAAGCTTAGCTCCCTGTGCACCACCATCTAACTTCCTATGGAAAATGCTTTAACATCCAGGGGTCAGGAAGCTGGTGGGTCAGTGATCACTCTGTGTTCTGTTCTTTGACAATGACAAGTTGCTAATGACATCTGACCTCCCTTTTGGTGTGAGGTTTAAAGTTTCATTTCATGTAGGTCATCTGAAATTGCTTTAAAAATGTCCCGGGAGTCTGCAAGCTCTCAGAAGGAAAATTGAGATTCAGTCACCATCATTATCATCAAGCAGCATTTATTAAAATAACTGTGTAAGTTCAGGGGTTGGGTCTCAAATGTGCTTTGCCCTATGTAGAGCCCCTCCCCTCTATACACTTCTAAATGAAAACTTAGGCAGAGCCTGTGTGGCAGAGTTGTCATAAGTAGTTGTACGCAACTCTAGGGGGTGCTATTTGCATCGTTGCGTAACCATAGGCAGCACCCCAACATATAAAGCAGATGAAAGCAGTATTTTATTGATATAAAAATTATATATTCCAGTTTTGAATCTATATTTAATAGGCAATCAGTGGAAAATACTATTTGATGAAGATAAACAATTTAAATTATGAGTTATGGTTGAAAGTTGCTTTTTTAAAAATCAACATCATTTCAAATGAGATCGGGCACATTCAGGGTGGTATGGCTATAGACTGGCATTGTCATCTCAGATCATGCAGATAAGAGTTGAAATCTTAGGGGCACCTTAATAAAACCAGTCCAGACACTCATAAATAAGAGTGGCAGGGATCACACATTTTGAAATTTGGGTAATCTATGTGGAGGGGCAGAAAGCAATATCTATCAAACGCATGTACTATTTAATCCAGCAATTTCACTTCTTGGGTGTTATCAGATATACTTTCAAATATGAGAAATGACCTATAGACAGAATTATTAATTGCTGCATTGTTGATAACAGCAAAAGACTGGAAACAACCTAAGTGTCCAATAGAGGACATATCACACCATGAAATAGTTGGCAGCTGTCTTGGGAAATGAGGAAGCTCTCTATGTATGAAATGGTCTCCAGATGTAGGTTCCTAGGAGAAGAGGAAGGTGCAGAAAGCATGAATAATATGTTACCATAAGTGTGTGTGTATTTATTTATCTGCTTGTATGTACATAAGTAATTTCTGTAATGACACCCAAGAAACTAATAGCACTGTTTGCTTCCAGAGCAAGGTACTGACTGTGTGGATGGGGTTAGAAGATACTTATTATATGAGTATATCTTGTGTACCTTCTGAATTTTAAATTACATGAATGTATTAACTAATCAAATAACAATAGTAATAAGAATGTTAATAAAAGCCAGATTCTCCCCACCACCACACACACACACACACAAAAGCAACCTCACATCCAAAATGCATGGTAATCATTGTAGCAGTCTAAGATACAATATTCCCACAGAAGAGCCCAACCCACTGCTAATTCACTTAGGAGGTACAGCTTCACACCACCATCAGCTAGTTCACTATTTACGTGACAGTGTAATTTAGTGCTATGGTTTAAATTCTGCCTCCAGTACTTAGAAGTTGTATGACCTAGGTCAGCTCTGTTTAACTTCTCTGTGCCTCAGTTCCCTGTTTTAAATGACAATAAATCCTACTTTGAAGGATTATTGAGAGGACTTGACAAGTTAGTATCTGTTAAGTTTCCCATGAAGTGGTTAAAAGGGTTAGAACAGAACAAAGAACCCCACTTTGCCTGGCATTACTGTAGTTGTGATGTACATGGCTGCAGGGGTATGACTGATAGGTGAGAGAATATAAGTACTGCCCTTGACACATTGTAGCTACCTAATAAACATTAATTCCCTTCTTGCTCATACTTAATTGGGCTACCAGGGGCTTTACAGACCATGTCTGAGCAGACTGAGCAGCAGTTTTCTCCTGGACATATTTGTGACCTCTCCGTTTTAGTCTGCAGATGGACCCTTTGAGCTGTCTTAGACTGGGTCAGGGTGCTTTAAAAACGCAGAAATTGTTTGGCTTTATTATTTTCATGCCAGTTTCTTAGGTTAGCTAAGTAAACATTTCCATATTTTTTGGTCCAAATTTTATATAGAATAAATTGTTGCAGTGGAAATGTGCCATGCTGTGAAATGCAAAATCTGTGGCTATGACTTCAAGCATTAATTGAAGGTAACAAAAACAGAAACAAAACAAAAATAAATAGCCAACATTTTTTAGAATGGTAAGGGCTTTAATAAATACTTTCCAAGCTTTAGCCTTAACCCCTTTGAGTTACTGTGATCATCTCATTTACACTTGAGGAAAGTGAGGCAACTTGGTCAAGGTTACAAAGTATAGTAAATGGCAGAGATAGGGTTTGAACCCACATCTGGATAATTTCAGTTTCTAAATTTTGTGTGTATGCCTTTTCTTCTGAGGGAAATCATGAAATTATATTTATAAGCATTAAACAAAAATTGCTAACTGATTTTAGGATGTAGTTTTCTAAATAAGGAAGGAGCTATTGTCCATTCAATTTCAGTGTTTGTTCAGGTCCTTATATGCATTGTCTTTTTTATAATTTTAACATTTACCCTGTGAGGTAGAGATTATCCTCATCTTTCAAGTAAGGAAATCCAAACTCAGAAATGTTAGGTAACTTGCCCAAGATTGCATAGCAAGTGGGAAGAAGGTATTTAAACTATTTAAACCGAGGTCTGTCACTTTCACAGCACTCAGACTTATAGTTCTTAAGAGTTTCTAAGCATATTCAGTCTTGTCTTGCTTTTTCTCAAACATCTGCTGGGATACAAGTTCAAAGGGAGTTCTGTGTAAGATCCTTGAAACTGAGTTCCTGGGAGTTGTCTTCCTCCTGGTTAAATACCCAAGTGACTCAACATAAAAAATAAACTTTTACATTGAGATGAGTTAAGTCCCTGTCTCTCTGCATCTGGATTCTGTTTACCCTCTATCTAATATATTTGCCCTTGGAATATACATTTGTGACATGATTCTCACACCAATGCAATAGTTTCTGCAATTCTTTATATTCTGATTTGTCAGTGCCTTAAATTAGGTGGAACAGAATTCCTTTCATATTAGGAGTATCTGACAGGGTTTGCTTAAAATTTCTTCACGCAGCTGCTCACAGTCAGATTTACCTTGAGTGCACAGAACCTGAGGTTGCTGACAAGTGATTGTGGGAGACCTTGTAAGGGACCCTCCTACAGAAAATGCTCTTAGAAGAGGTCCCTGAAGGGGGTGGAGAGAGGCTGGCATGGTGTGTGGAGCCATGGGTTTTGGACTGAGCCTTGCCATTGCTGGCTCTAGAATCCCTTATCTGGAGAGGGGAGTTGGGTCAGGTGGTCTGTGTAGTAGAAATGACACCAAGGACCTGGATTATGGCCTCTGGCAGCAGGGGGAAATATTCTCCACCTATGATAACTGAGTGCGTGCCACATATCAAGCAATATGCTAAGCTCAGTTCAGGGACTATTTGATATTATCTTCACACAGTCCTGTGAGGCAGGTTCTGCTTGTACCCTTATTTCACAGATGGAAAGTTTGAGACTCTGAGAGGTTCAATCATTTTACCCAAAGTGTTAGAGCCAGTAAGTGGCAGAGTGAGGGTTCAAACCCAGACCACCTGGCTAAGGAAACTCGAACCTTAGCCACTTAATCGTTATAACCCTATGGCTGAAAGAATTATTCATTTTTCTACTGCCCAGAGAGACCACATTCTCTGTGCCAATATATTCACATACAGGTAGTAGACAAAACCGGATACTACTGCATCTCTTATTTTGTAATTATTTTTTTCCTAACAATACATTTGAAAGTTTATCTTCATCTTCAAGGTAAACCCCTCCCTTCCCTCTTCTGTACAGGGTTCACCCAATACAGATAAGCAGAGTGAGGGGTAGATGCTAAGAAGCGTACAATGGTGGCAGAATGCTCACTGTTAAAAATATGTGCCAGGGCCTTTAAATGACCAGTCAGATCCTATTCTGCAAGGGAGGGGGGGAAAAAAAAAAGAATTTTCTTGGCTGTGTTTTGTAGCTTCCATTAGCCTAACTGTCATCGAGAACAATCCTGAGTCAGGGCCTGAATTATCTTTGTCTTTGCTTGGGTTCTTGCCTTGGCTTGCTGCCATTCTCTGCATGCTACAAGGCATGAAACCAGGTCTCCACCTCATCCATCTCTCAAGAATGCTAGTAGATAATATATGTATTTTAATGGGGAAAAATGTAGCATATGAGTTAGGAGAATGAATTCAGGTCCTGGCTCCAACACTGCTGAGCTGTGTGTCCTTGAGCATTTAATTCAGAGCCTTGGGTTCTTCAACTGCAAAGCGCAGATTCAGAGACTGTCTCTCTCCTAGGGCCATTGTCAGGGTGGAATGAGATGGTCCTGGAAGGTGCTCAACACAATACCAAGATACCAGCCCCACCTAGGTTGGGGGGAGTTCCACTTCTGTGCTCTTCAGGGCTACTTGGGATCCTGTTGCTGTTCCCAAACCTCTTGATGAGGCTACCTCAGACCTCTTTGCCTTGACATACCTCAACACACAGGGCCTGGGGAACTCTGGGATTGCTGCCTATTGAGCCCCCTGAGGAGAAGAGCAATATTCTCCCTTTCAAATGCTCAAAATTATCTGGGGGAAATCTGCCTTCCTCTTCAATAGAAGTTTGGCTCAGAGGGACAGGGAATTAGGCTATTTCTCAGGAATGCATCAGCATCTATGATTTAAAAAAAATCTTTGCTTCTCTTCTTCTCCATTTGTTCCTTCTACCAAGCTGATGAAATTTTGATCCAGCCTGGCATGGGGGAGGGGGAGCTGTTGGACTGCAAAGCCATTTCCTACCATGCATTCCTTTCTTTTTAAAATCGTGACATGAAGATATGTTTATTGATTTTAGATAGAGAGGAAGACAGAGAGAGACAGAGACAGAGAAAGACCCATCAGTTGCCTCCTGTACAAGTCCTGACTAGGGATCGAACCCTCAACCTTTTGGTGTATGGGGTAGCACTCCAACCAACTGAGCTATCCAGCTAAGGCTCCTATCATGTGTTCTTGCAAATCTTGAACTAATTTAAGGAGAGGTTTTTGAAACTCAAAACCCAAGCATTGTTTCCTATATTTGTTATGTTCTATCTCAGAATAGTATCCTGCCATAGCAGCATGGCTTTATTTTATGGAGAATGTTAAGCAACTCAATGCCCTTGGTTGCCTGGCTAATATCTATACAGTTTGGCTGTTTTAGAATCCTTGTTTGGTCAAAACCACTGGGAGCCTGTGAGCTCCTCAGTCTTTGCACCTAGCACAGTGTCTGTCTGTTATGCAGTAGATACTTCACACATGCCTGTGGAATGACAGCCTATATTACCCAAGAAATATTCTGTTTTAACTTGTTAAGTTTGGTTTTTAAGGCCCTCGATGGCAGTTTTTGTGCACAGAAGAGATTATTCATTAGTAACTTTGATTTTTAAATTAGTTTTTGGTTTATTAAAGTTAGAATTTTTTTTAAACTGTATTCCTTAAGCTTTTATGTTTAGATTACAAATCTTATTACAGTCATGCCACACTTAATGACGGAATTTGAGGCCAGTCTACAAAAAGTACAATTGTTGATATGATGAAAATGGTTTGCATGACATTGATGTAACCTGGCAGCCAAGGAGAGTGGACTAGAATACGCACGTGTAAACAATGACAACTTCATTGTACTAATTAGTGGGGGTGGTAGACGCTGTTGAATGAGCATGTGTACTGTGTGGCTATCACATTCAAAATGACTGAGCCAGTAGAGCAACAAATCTGCATTAAATTTTGCACGAAGCTTGAACATCTCTTTGTGGAAACTATTGGATGATTCAGAAGGCCACAGCTATGGGCAACTGGTGATTGGCAGCTTCATCACGACAATGCACCTGCTCATGCATCACGTTTTGTGTAGCTTTTTCCAAAAGAGCAAATTACCCAGGTGACTCAGCCCTGCTACAGCCAAGATTTGGCACCCTGTGACTTCTACCTTTTCCCAAAACTAAAACCACTTTTAAAAGGGAATAGATTTCAACCATTGATGAGATTCAGAAAAATACAATGGGGCAACTGATGGTGATTGGGAGAACTGTGTGAGGTCCCAAGGTACCTACTTGGAAGGGGACTGAGGGGTCATTGTCCTATATACAATGTTTCTTGTATCTTCTTTAATAAATGTCTCTATTTTTCATAGAACATGGCTGGATACCTTCTGGACAGGCCTCATACTTTCTGAGAAATGTGTTGTTAGAAAATTTCATCATGAGCACATTACAGAGGGAGTGCACTTACGCAAACCTGGATGGCATAGCCTACTACTCTAATTGTGTGCACTATACTTTTGTAAGACTGGAAGCACAGTAGGTTTGTTTATATCAGCATCACCACAAACATGTGAGTAATGCATTGAGCTATGAGTTTACAATGGTTACAACATCTCTAGATGATACAAAATTTTCAGCTTTATTAAAATCTCATGGGACCACCTTTGTATATGCAGTGTATTGTTAACTGAAACATTCTTAGGTGGCACATAACTTCATGTACAACAAAGCATTTGCTGTGATACTGGCTTTTCATGAGCAGTAGATTCTCTTCTTTTTAGTAATTTTGTTCATTCCCATTAGCCTGAGTGAAAAACCATAGCTATGAATAAACAGAAAAATAAGAATTTCAGGATGTTATGGTTAAAACCTTAGAGACCATCTAACCTAACACAATCCACTTTTTTTTTTATAAGAAAACAGGAACCCTAAGAGGTTAGTAGCTTCAGCCAAGGTCACACAGGCAGTGGATGGCAAGGCTTTCATTGAGATGTGGTCAGGTTGATTGGGAGCAAATGTACAGAGAAGGAGAAAAAGAGGAATGGTTGTTTGGTTTGGCATGGTTATTTGGGATGATTTAAAAATGAGTATAGTAGTTTTTAAGACTCTCAAATGTGGAGCATTACTATTTTAGTTTGAGGAATCTGTGCATTTTTGGCATTTTGTATTTTAGCATTTTTCAGCTTATAATGTTTAAGAGAATTTGGCCTAGTGGAGTAATAGTTTATCCTGGCAATTCTAATTTTAAATGTGTACTTGGTTTAGACTTGCGATTTCAACTTTAAATATTAATAAGTTTATTACAGAACTGAATAATTTAATAGAACTAAAAGTTTACCATATTTATAAGTTTAACATATTAGATTTTTAAGAGTAATTTAAGTGTTCAGGAATGTTTTGTTAACCTAGATGATTATAGTACTTAAAGAGAAATTGAATACATTAAGTTTATAAAAGCAGTTTAAAAGGAGTTTAACCTAGTTTGTAAATGAGACCAAACATTTATCAAAGGCCCCTTAAAGGTGACTTTTATAACTTGCTGGGCTTCTGAACAAAATGTGTATAGAGATGACTCTAAGGAATATATACACACTAACAAAACTGTTAGCCCTGGCTAGGTGGACCAGTTGGTTGAAGCATCTTCCTGTACACCAAAAGGATGCAGGTTTGATCCCTGGTTCAGGCACATATGGGAGGCAGCCGATCGATGTTCCTCTCTCCCATCGATGGATCTGATATTTAAATGTAACAGTTAAAACAATAAAATTCTTAGAAAACACATATAAGATAACATTCAAGACCATTAGTCCAGTGGAGCTTCTTAAACTACAATACAAAAAAGCATAGTCAGAAAAGGTAAAATTGGTAACTTAGATCTCATCAAAATTTAAAACTTTTATACTTCAAAGGACACCATTAAGAAAATTAGAAGACATGAAACAGAGTGGGAAAAAATATTAGCAAACACATATTCAATATAGGACTCCTATTAAAAATTAACAAACCTGTATAATTTTATTAACCAATGTTACCCCAATAAATCCAATAAAAAAGTAAAAAATAGAATTAACAAACATATAAGTAAATTGAATTATAAAATAACCCAATCAAACAATGGGCAAAAGCTATACATAGACTTTATACACACACACAGGCCCTAAGGAACACATGAAAAAATGCTCAACGTTATAAGTCATTAGAAAAATGCAAATTAAAACCACAATGATATACTTTGTCACACCCACTAGAGTGGCTCTAAAAAATAAGATAGAAAATAACAAATATTGGTGAGGATATGGAGAAATGGGAACTCTTTTTTTAAAAACAATATATTTTATTGATTATGCTATTACAGTTGTTCCATTTCCCCCCTTTTATTCCCCTCTGCTCTGCACACCCTCTCCCACCCACATTCCCTGTCTTTAAGTTCATGTCCATGGGTCATACATATAAGTTCTTTGGCTTCTACGTTTCCTATACTATTCTTAACTTCCTGATGTCTATTTTGTACCTACCATTTATGCTTCTTTTTTTTTCATTTATGCTTCTTATTCTCTGTACCTTTTCTCCTCCTTCTACTCCCCCACTGATAACCCTCCATGTGATCTCCATTTCTGTGATTCTGTTCCTGTTCTAGTTGTTTGCTTAGTTTATTTTTGTTTTTATTTTAGGTGAGGTTGTTAATATATGTGAGTTTGTTGTCATTTTACTGTTCATATTTTTAATCTTCTTCTTCTTAGATAAATCCCTTTAACATTTCATATAATAAGGGTTTAGTGATGATGAACTCCTTGAACTTGACCTTATTTGGGAAGCACTTTATCTGCCCTTTCATTCTAAATGATAGCTTTGCTGGATAGAGTAATCTTGGATGTAGGTCCTTGCCTATCATGACTTGGGATACTTTTTTCCATCCCCTTCTTGACTGCAAGGTGTCTTCTGAGAAATCGGCAGACAGTCTTACGGGAACCCCTCCAAAGGGGGCGTGTCCCCCCCCCCCCCCCCGCAACCTGCACACAAATGTGGGACTGCCCAGTCTATCTCCACCACCCACAATCAAATTGGGCCCTTCTTGTTTTTTCTTGCTGCTTTTAAGATCCTCTCCTTATCTTTAATCTTGGCTAATGTAATTATGATGTGCCTTGGTGTGTGCTTCTTTGGGTCCAACTTCTTTGGGACTCTCTGAGCTTTCTGGAAGTCTATTTCCTTTGCCAGATTGGGGAAATTGTCCTTCATTATGTTTTCAAGTAAGTTTTCAATTTCTTGCTTTTCCTCTTCTCCTTCTGGTACCCCTATAATTTGGATGTTGGAATGTTTAAAGATGTCCTGGAGGTTCCTAAGCCTCTCCTAATTTTTTTGAATTCTTGTTTCTTCATTCTGTTGGGGTCGAATGTTTCTTTCTTCCTTTTGGCCCACACCGTTGATTTGAGTCTCGGTTTCCTTCCCATCACTGTTAGTTCCCTGTACGTTTTCCTTTTTTTTTTTTTTTTATTTAAATGAATGTTCAAGTACAGTTCATTTTCCTTTATTTCACTTTGCATAGCTTTCATTTTTTCATCTAAGTTGCAACCATATTCAACCAATTCTGTGAGCATTCTGATTACCAGTGTTTTGAACTGTGCATCGGATAGGTTGGCTATGTCTTCATTGCTTATTTGTGCTTTTTCTGGAGCTTTGATCTGTTCTTTCATTTCGGCCATTTTTTTTTTGTCTCCATGCCCATTACATAGTAAGGGGCAGAGCCTTAGGTGCTCACCAGCGTGGGGCAACCTATATCCCTTCTTTGTGATGCTATATGTGGGGGAGGGGTCTGAGAAGGAACAATGCCACTTGCTCCACTTTCTGCCGGGTTTTCAATCACTATCTCCACCACCCACAATCAAATTGGGCCCTTCTGGTGCTGATTCCCTTGCGTACACTTTAGGACCCTGTTGGTCTCTCCAGTGAACTCTCCTGTGAGGCTGGGAGTTTCTCCTGCTGCCACCTCAACTCCCACAGGTATTTTTAAGCAGAGGTTTGAGACTTTATTTCCCTGCACTGGAACCCTGAGTTGCATGGTCTGTCTCGCTCCCCTTTGTTCCTCCTGATTTATCTGCACGCAAATGTGGGACTGCCCAGTCTGCAATCTGCCAGGTCCATCAGCCCCACCTCACCTGCCAGCTACTGCCTTGCCTCGAGTCCTCTCTGCCTGGCTGCCTGTCTCCACCCATCCTACTGGTCTGAATGAATGTTTCTTCTTTAACTCCTTGGTTGTCGGACTTCCATACAGTTTGATTTTCTGTCAGTTCTGATTTTTTTGTTTTTAAATTTGTTTTTGTCCTTCTTTTGGTTGTGTGAGGAGGCACAATGTGTCTACCTACTCTCCCATCTTGGCCAGAAGTCCCATCGGTGAGTTTTTAGAAATGGTAAATCTTACACACTGCTGATGGGGATTTAAAATGGTGCAGCCTCTTTGGAAACATTTTGGATGTTTCTCAAAAAGATAAACATGAAACTACTGTATAATATGAAATTCCACTCCTAGTTAGAGAGAAGTGACAAAGAAATGAAAACATAAGCCCACTGGAAGACTTGCACCCAGTATTATTTTTATAGCCCTAACCTGGAACAACCCAAACATCCCATCAACTGGTAAATGGATAGACAAAATGTGATGTATTCACACAATGGAATATTATTCAGCAATAAAAGGACAAACTGTTGACACATGCTAATAATGAGTGAACCTCAAAAACATTAAGGTAAGTGAAGGAAGCCAGACAAAACAGACCACATATAGCATGATTTTATTAATGTGAAACACTCAGAAATATGGATACAAAAAGTAGATTAGGGATTGCTTGAGGCTCAGGGTATGAGCAGAGATTAACTGTGAGTGGGCATGAGGGATCTTAGTGGAGGGATGTGACTTTGGGCAGATACGGTAACTAACTTCTCTGTGCTTTAACTTTCATATGTAAAATGGAGATAATGACAGTATTTACCTCATAGGGTCATTGAGCACATCGAGTGAGAAAATATGTACACTGTTTAATGTTACAGTGCCTATCATATAGTAAACATTCAATGAAATAGTTTCTACAATTATTTTGAAACATCAGAACAAAGATGTAAAGGATTAAGAAAAGTTTATCTTTTATAGGAGATACTGTATTAAAAGCCATTTGAAAAGACATGGGGAATCTTAAATGTGTTTTACTAAATGAAAGAAACCAATCTGAAAAGGCTAATAACTATGATTTCTAAAAAGGCAAAACTCGGGAGAGAGTAAAATGATCAGTGATTCTTTGGGGCTGGCGGGGAGAGTGGGGAGGCTAATATGAATAGGTGGGGCACGGAGGGTGTTTAGGGCAGTGAAAATGTTTGTATGATACTATGATATTTGCATGTCATTATACATTTGTCCAAACCCATAGAATGTACAACACCCAGGGTAACTCTAATGTAAATGATGGATTTGGGGTGATAATGGTGTGTCAATGCAAGGTTCATCGATTGTAACAAGTTCTTCCACCACTGGTGGAGGAAGTTAGTAGTGGAGAAGGCTGAAGTTGCAGTAAATTTAAGATGCAAACTCTGAATAAGTTTGTCCTTTCTCTGGCAAGGCAAGCTAGTAGCTATGGCTTATATAACCGATTCAGGACTGTTAGTGAAGAAACTCCATTTGGACTACCTGTTGGTTTGAATCACTTTGAAATTGTTCATTTTTCTAAGCTCCTAAGATGTTTTGGAAAACAAGTCCTTGATAGTAAATGCCACTTCATATTCACCATTTTATGTAAATTTAGAATTGCTTAATACCTACAATCAAATTGTTTAACTATCTTCAATTAGAATTTCTGGGGCTTTCCATTTTGTTGTATTAACTCTGTAAACAGTCTTTCACTTGTTAAGTTGTGGGAATTTGGGGTCTAACAAAATATATCAAGTCAAATGTCAAGTATTTGGAATTTGACAGAACCCTTAGATATATTTTGCAGAAACTTTTAAATGTCTTGAGTCTTTTACAAACATTTATATTTTTGGTTTTTATTGATTTATTTTACACAAGTTATCTGTGTTTACTGAAGAAAAATTAAGAAGTTCAGACAAGCAGAATGAAAAAAGTACCTATAATCCCAACCTCCAGAGATAACAAATATTAGTATTTGGATGAATATCCTTCCAGGCTTTTTCAATGAACATAAACAGCCTCCCTCCCCTAACTCATATGCATATGTTATTTCTCCTTTTCTTATTCTGCAGGGTGGTGCAAAAGTAGGTTTACAGTTGTAAGTAAGTGAAACATGGAGTTTATTCTTATTATTTATGAATCATTGTATTATTTTCCATATGAACAACAGTAAACCTACTTTTGCTCCACCCTGTATATGTACTTCGAGGGAAATTTCAGCTTTTCTGTTTATCAGGATTTATCCTTTAACTTTGTTTTTTGCCTTATATACCATATAGATGTTTTTTGTGTTTCCCCATCAAAGTTAACTCTTTGTATTTCTCTCTATAGTGTTTACCTTAGGAATAGAAAATCATTTTTTTTTCCCTGAATTCATAAACTGAAAATCCCCAAGATTTGTTTTCCATGGTCGTCTGAGTCCTTGAACCTCCCTCAGTGTGTTTGCCCACGGCAGTTTACTCACTCCTGAAGGGCGATAAGTATTTGAGACCAGGTGTCTTTGGAAAGATTGGTTATACAGAAATGAAAATTAAGCAGATTCTGCCTGATCACTATTCTGTTATTCAAAAGACTTGTTGGATAAAGGAATTCTTAGTCCTTTCTGTGATCATGATTGCCTGTATCGTATTCTAACTGCTAACACTGAACATCAAAGTAAAACCCGGAAAGTTAGATATCTGCATGTTCCAGCGTTTTATACCAAAAATAATTTCTTATACTGAACTAATTTTAAACTTTCTATATGGATGGGTGTTGACATTTTGCACACTAGAGTTTTGTATATGGGGTAGAGGAGGGGCATTTTCCCCTGCCATGGGTCGTTGGACTCAAGGGCCACATTAAAGTAACTTAATTATTGTGTTCCATTACTGTTTTCTAGGGAGACATATGAAAAATAAAACTGCTTGATTGTTTATTTAACAAGTTAAAACAGAAAACTTCTTTCATAAGTTAAATTTTAAAATATGCACCCTGGCTGGTGTGGCTCATTTTGAGCTCCAGCCTGCGAAGCAAGGGGTCGCTGGTTTGATTCCCAGTCAGGGCGCATCCTGGGTTGCAGGCCAGGCCCCCAGTGGGGGGCACATGAGAAGCAACCACACGCTGATGTTTCTCTCCCTCTCTTTCTCCCTCCTTTCCCTCTAAAAATAAAAACAAAAAACTTAAAAAAATTAAAATATGCTTTTATGTCATGTTATATAGTCAGTTAAACAGTACAATAAGAGGATGGCGGTATATAAGTAGACAGAAGTGGAGAGTTGATGAAAAATGAAGAGGATAGGTAAAGGCAAAGGCATATATACACACACACACATATATATACACACACACTGTATATATGCATATATATATACATATATAAGCTATATACACACATATAATACAGTCTAGATTGATACATGCTAAACTGCTATAGTAATGAATGGAAAAACTTGAACTGCTAAAATGATACTTATTAGTTTTTGAGAAGATGAAAATAAGAGAACAACTTATGTGTCTGAATGCATTGTAAAGAGATTTCACAGCTGGAATTGAGTTCTCTGAGTTCGAGAAGGAGCCCAAACAAATTCAGTTTGGGGCTGAACCAAGCCTGCAGCTTTGTTTCCCATGTCCAGTGGATACCACAGAGCCCAGACCAATGCAGTTCTGTGTGTGGACATTAACAGACAATTTTTGTTAGAATTGTGGGATTTTGGGGTGAATCTCTAAATGAAAGGTGATTTCCTCATCTAAAATTTGGTGATAATAGTAATGCTTTTCTTAAAAGACTATTTTTGAATGTTAAATGTAGTAATATGTAGAAAATGTGGTCAAGATTCATAAATGGAAGCCACTATTGTTAGTAATATTTTAGAGAGATCCAGGATAAAATTCCCATTTTTCTAGGCCTATGTTTTTTTATATATGCTTCCTACCTTTCCAGGAAGCCATTTGATATATGGAACTGGAAATAGATAAAATTACCTAAGATTTCATACTTGGCCATCACAGCTTATGTTCTATGTCTGTGTGAAAAAGAATCTCTTGTTCATTTTGATTCCTCTCCCATCAAAGCTCAATTAGTTCTCTGACAATTTGTATTAATCATTAAGGCAGGCCCCCCGAAGTATCTGTTCATTTCTTGATTATAGACATTTAATTTTTAAATTCCTTACTAAGTTTTTGGACACTTTTGTTTTTTTAAAGGAAGCAACTTTTGACACATTAAATTTAATATATTCCAAGAGATGACATTAGGCCACGTTCTTGTGCCTGTTCTCTTGAGTAGCTTTAATGTACTTCCACATTCTTAAAATGTTTTTATAATAGCCTCATAATTACCAGTGATGCTTTTTAAATGTGTTGACTTCTCAAAAAAGAGTGACTCTGACTTGCAGCTTTTGTGAATTTTGCTAGTTCCTTAATGCTTTAGCTTCACCATCTTGCAGGAAGAAAAATGGTAAACTATACAAATACCCAGTTCAGCTGTAGAAGTTACAAAAGCCAGTCAGAATTTACACATGGTTATCATGCATGGTGGGTTGAGTTTATTGTGTTTCTGGCCATATTAATAATTTAATTTAATAATTGATAAAACTAGCCCTGGTTGGGTGCTCAGGTGGTTGGAGTGTTGTTCCATACACCAAAAGGTTGTGGGTTTGATCCCTAATCAGGATACATACCTAGATTGTGGGTTTGATCTCTAGTCAGTGTGCATATGGGAGGCAACCGATTGATGTTTCTCAATTTCTCTCTCTCTTTCTTCCTTCCTCTCTCAGTAAAATCAATAAACATATCCTTAGGTGAGGATTTTAAAAAAGAGAGAGAAAACTATTACTTAGAAAAAAATTGCTTTTCAGTGGGGAAATGTTATTTATTAATAGTCATTTGCACTTGTGAAACAATTTTTTTTTAAAGAGGACCAAGGATTCCCTTAATTGTAATAATTTGGTACCCCCTCTTCAATATTATGAACCTCAGATGCATTAGCATTGGTTCAATGTCACTAACAGGGCAATATGGCACCATGTATGGTACAAGTGCTGTTCCTCATCCCCTCAGATCCCACTCCCACCAACTCCCTAACCCACTTTACCACCAGCCTCTTCCATCACCCTCACCCCTCTGCCACATGTCCCTGAGGGGAATCACTATTCATTTGGCAAATATTTTAACACTGAGCATGTGCATGATCTCAGAATCTCTTGAAAAAGTGAGCCCTTAGGTAGCCTCTTTCAGTCAACTACTACAGAGGAGGAAACCTATCAAACTTCTGAGAGTTATCAAATATTGACAACATATCTAGCCAGTTTAAGCAAAGCATTTCATTTTTTAAGAACCAGTCAATTTATAAACAAAAGTCATTTATTTTTGGACATAATGTAAATAAAAATAGTTATTTTTTGGCAAAAATTTTACCTTTTCAGTTTACTGTTTTTGCACATTAGCAAAATTTGGACAACTAACTCTATAATTAAATACAATATACAAGTAGCATTACATGAAGTAATGTTAACTGTGAAATAGCTGACACTTAGGCAGGATCATATCAGCTAAGAATGAATGTATCCAAAACTTCTCTTGCTTTGAAACATATTTCTCACTGACTTTTGTTCTTTGCTCTTCTCTCAACATATACTATACAGTTGACCATTGAACAATTCGGGACTTAGAGGCCCCCATCCATTAGCAGTTGAAAATTTGCATACAATTTTTTTTAATTCTTTATTTTATTGATTATGCTATTGCAGTTGGCCAATTTTCCCCCTTCACTCCCCACCACCCTGCCCATCCCCTCCCACCCTCATTCCCCCCTTTAGTTCATGTCCATGTGTCATAAGTTCTTTAGTGTCTACATGTCCCATACTATTCTTACCCTCCCCCTGTCTATTTTCTACCTACTGTCTATGCTACTTATTCTCTATATCTTTCCCCCTTCCCTCCTCCTCCCACTTCCCTGTTGCTAACCCTCCATTTGATGACTTTTTTTCACTGTTCATATTTTTAATCTTCTTTTTCTTAGGTAAGTCCCTTTAACATTTTATATAATAAGGGCTTGGTGATGATGAACTCTTTTAACTTGGCCTTGTCTGAGAAGCACTTTATCTGCCCTTCAATTCTAAATGAAAGCTTTGTTGGATAGAGCAATCTGGGATGTAGGTCCTTGCCTTTCATGACTTGGAATACTTCTTGCCAGCCCCTTGCCTGTAAGGTCTCTTTTGAAAAATCAGCTGACAGTCTGATGGGAACTCCTTTGTATGTTACTGTCTCCTTGTCTCTTGCTGCTTCTAGGATTCTCTCCATTTTTACCTTGGCTAATGTAATTATGATGTGCCTTGGCATGTTCCTCCTTGGGTCCAACCTCTTTGGGACTCTCTGAGCTTTGTGGACTTCCTGGAAGTCTATTTCCCTTGCCAGATTGGGGAAGTTTTCCTTTAATATCTGTTTAAATAAGTTCTCAATTTGTTGCTCTTCCTCTTCCCCTTCTGGTACCCCTATAATTCGGATGTTGGAATGTTTGAAAGTGTCCTGGAGGTCCCTAAGCCTCTCCTCAGTTTTTTGAATTCTTGTTTCTTCATTCTTTTCTGTTTGGTTGTTCCTTTCTTCCTTATGGTCCACTCCATTGATTTGAGTCCCAGTTTTCTTCCCCTCACTATTATTTCCCTGTGTGTTTTCCTTCATTTCTCTTATTGTAGCCTGCATTTGTTCATCTAATTTATGTCCAAAGTCAACCAATTCTGTGAGCTTCCTGATCACCAGTGCTTTGAACTGTGAATCTGATAGTTCGGCTATCTCTTGATCACTTAAAAAAATTGGTTCTGGGGCTTTCAAATATGTTTGAGCCATCTTTTTTATTTTCCTTTGGTTTGGTTGTGGCTGTTTCGTAAGGGCGGTGGAGCCTTAAGTGTTCACCAGGGCGGGGCACCCCAGTTGCTGGTTGTGACATTGTTTGTGGGGGCGGGGTCTGAGAGGGAACAATGGTGCCTGCTCCGCTCTCTCTAGGACTTCTGTCCCCTCCACTGCCTCCCACAAGCAAATTGGGCCCTTCTGGCGCTGGCTCCCGGGCAGGTGGGCTTGTGCACTTTCTCGGACTCTGTGGGCTTCCCCGAGAAGTCTCCTGTGAGGCTGAGAGACTCTCCCGGCCTCAGCTCCCAGATGGGGCTCTTAAGCTTTGAAACCCAGCGGCGCTGCCCGTTTTCGCTGCCCGTTTTCACTTAGTTTGCGCGCAAATGTGTGGCTGCGGACAGCCAGCTGTCTTGAGCCCCTCACTGGGTCTGCTAGTTGTCTCCCGCGCCCAGAGTCCGCCACCGGTTCGTCCGCTGCCATCTGTGCCCTGCGCACCCGCGCATGCCAGCCAGCGTTTCTTCCGCCGGGCCCCCTCCACCCCTTCTCCGCAGGCCTCCGACTCCGCTGCTCCTCACTGGTCTGGATGTACTGGAGTCCGACTTCTGTTCAGTTAATTTCTCTGTTCTGGTTGTTTCTTGTTTCTCAATTTTTGTTGTCCTTAGTTTTGGTTGCGCGAGGAGGCACAATGCGACTGCCTATACCTCCATCTTGGCCGGAACTCCGAAAATTTGCATACAATTTTTGACTCTCCAAAAATTTAACTACAGTTGTCCTTGGCATCTGTGGGTTTAAGCAACTGTAGAATGAAAACAGTATTTTTGTTGGGAATCCACAGTTGTGAAATTACGGTTGGGAATGTGAAAATATAGGGCAAGACAAAAGTACATTGACAGTTGTGAGTACACAAAACACAGAATTTATTCTTGTATTATGACTTATTAATTATTATATTTTTTTCCATTCGAACAACTGTAAACCTACTTTTGCCCCACCTATATTGTTCAATCTGTGGTTGGTTGAATACCTGATTTGAAAAGCCAAAATGTGGAGGGCTAACTGTATTTACTGAAAAAAAAAAAATCCATGTATAAGTAGACCCATGCAGTTCAACCAATGTTGTTCAAGGGTCAATTCTAGTTGTTTTCTGCTCCATGAAAATTCATTACTAGCATTGTGGCATACTGCGAGATCTGTGGCCCCATATCTTTTTCAGAGATCTTCCCTATTCACTACTGCTGCATAGTTTTACATCTAGGGTTCATTTACTATGGAAGGGGAAATAAAACTGAACCTTATGCTGTATACCTATCACAGGCATAAAAATACTAAGAACCATTTCTGGTAGCATGGTCAAGATAAAGGGCACTTAATATCTCTGAAATGTATATTAATGGTTTTTCTCCCAACACTCTGTTGACATTGTACTAGAATCTGCAACAGCTGTCAGTCCCCTAGACTGGATACCCACTGATATAGGACCCTCTCTGTCTCCTTTTTGCTATACCCTTCTCAGTCTCCTTTGATAAGTACAGAAATAGAACTGAGGAGGTACAGGGGTGAGACTCTTCCCAAAGCACAGTCTCTAAGACTTCAGACTACTGGGAAAATCATGAAAACAAAACAAGACAATATGAAATCAACATATGAAATGCACAGAGAGGGTGGTAAAAAATGGGTTCCATTTTTAGATGTTTGCTTCCTTACTAACACCAGGGTCCTATACCTTTCCCTGTGGGGCCCCACTGTGGTGTAGACACCTTAGTCTTAGACCCTCGCCAGGCTTCTGTTTGGCCTATTTGTGTAAATGTGTATGTCCCGCCTATTCATGAACTTGAGACATGCTGCAGGTATAGGTGTGGCCCAGGAGAGGTGTGTGAGTGTATTTACTATAGTGTCTGTGTCCTTCTATCTTGTTTGTTGTTCTCTAAGGTGTCCTGGCAGCCAGAGGCTTGAAGCAGTCACCCCAGTTTGAAGTTTTCTGGACAGCTCAATTCTTCAGGCAATGAAGGTCATGCCCTGACTGACAAATTCATTCTCCTTCATTTTCAAAATTAGAGAATTTTTTATTAAATTATTACAATAAGACTTTAAATTGTCTCTGTTTAAAAAGGTTTTATTTACTTATTTTTTTAGAGAGAGGGAAAAGGAGGGAGAAAAAGAGGGAGAGAAACATATGGAGAAGAACATAGATCCCTTGTCTCTCACACATTCCCACCTGGGGACCTGGCCCTTAACCTAGGCATGTGCCCTGACTGGGAATTGAACTGGTGATCTTTCAGTCTTCAGGGCAGTGTTCAATCTACTGAGGCATACCAGCCACGGCTAAATTGTCTCTTAATCTCATGTTTGATAAGTAGTGAATGGCTTACTGTTCCCGCTAGTCAATAATTACTAATGTCTCATTTGCATATGAAATTAATATCCCATATAGTTGGTTCAATCATTTAAGCCTAATCCAACAGGGAGAGGCATGCTGATTTGAGCAGAAGTTTTGGTTGCAATGGAATAAACTATTGGCTCAGTATCCATATTTTGTTATTCTCATGGCTGGTGCTGGAGGCATGCAACAGAACAATTTTTTTTCATTTTGGGGTGATGCCTTTGCAATAACAGACTTGTTTTGAGTATAAGGTGCAATGAAGATAATTCTATCATTCAACAAATATTCTTTATATTCCTATTTTGTACGTACCACTGTGCCCAGAGCACCAACCACTCTAATGGTTGTTAGGAAAGCAGTAAAGAAAATAAAAATTTTATCTCCACTTTAACATGGAATTGTTTTCTAGGTCCTGAGCAAAGACTATTGTCAATGTTTTGAAACTCCCTTGTCGCTTGACATGTGTCAGCATTTGACAGTGAGCCATCTGATCAAAAGGTCTTTTCCTGAATCTGTGGTTCATCATCAATTATGATTATCAATTGTGACTAAGTTCATCATCAATATTCTGTTAACATGCAAAGAATATTTGTTATGTAATGGGAGTTCCAAAGCTCATTTTTATTAATATAAGAATATAAAGGTAAATATTTGTCCCTTACCATATTGTAGTGGACTTTCATAAATATTTTAAGAGTATAATGTGACAGCTTGGGAAGTCTGTCAGATAAACTCCAGTTTGAGTGCTATGACAATAGTGTCCTTAAATGATAATGTTATTATTTCCTTTTGTTTTTTGGTGGCAGTAGTGAGGAGGATATTATTCATACATGGGCCATGTAACAATCGAGGTAGGCAATATAATGTTGTGATAACTGTTATGATAATGTAATGATTTTCCCTCTACCCTTCTGAGTTCTTGGCTGAGACCACTTGGATAAGACAAGAGAAAAATAAACTCATAGTAACTCTTGGAGGTGGCTTAGAATTCGGGGTCAAGTATCATCTTAATAGGGAAAGGGAGGGTATATGTGGCCTCATAGGAGAGAATAAATGAATTTTAGGAAAGATGAATGTGCTCTCAGAAGAATAAGTGGGAAGACTTCAGGCCAACATGGAGGCATAGGTAGATACACTGTATCTCCTCACACAACCAAAAGAAGGACAACAACAAATTTAAAAACAAAAACAGTCAGAACCTCCAGAGAATCGAACTGTACGGAAGTCCAACAACTAAGGATTTTAAGAAGAAATATTGATCCAGACCAGCAGGAAGGGTGGAGATGGGCAGCTGGGGCAGTGAGGACTCCCAGCAAGGCAGTGGCTAGAGGACTGGATGGTCCCACATTTGTGTGCAGATAAACCAGAAGGAAAACTGGGGAGCGAGACAGACCATGCAACCCAGGGTTCCAGCCCAGAGAAATAAAGCCTCTGACTGAAAAAACCTATGGGGTTGTGGTGGTGGGAGACAACTCCCAGCCTCACAGGAAAGTTCTTTGGAGAGACCAACAGAGTCCTAGAATGTACACAAGCCCACTCTCCTGGGAATCAGCACCAGAAGGGCCCAATTTTATTGTGGGTAGTGAAGGAAGTGACTGAAAGCTGGCTGAGAGCTGAGCAAGCACCATTGCTCCCTCTTGGACCCCTCCCCTACATATAGCACCACAATGCAGCAGTGTGGGTTGCCATGCCTTGGCAAATACCTAAGGCTCCACTCCTTACTACATAACAGGTACACCAAGATAAAAAAAAAAAAATGGCCCAAATGCAAGAACAGATCAAAGCTCCAGAAAAAATACAAATAAGTGCTGAAGAGGTAGCGAACCTATCAGATGCACAGTTTGAAACACTGGTAATCAGGATGCTCATAGAACTGGTGGTGTATTCTTGCAAAATAGAAGAAAAAGTGAAGGCTATGCAAAGTGAAATAAAGGAAAGTGTACAGGGAACCAACAGTGATGGGAAGGAAACTGGGACTCAGATCAATGGTTTGGAACAGAAGGAAGAAATAAGCATTCAACCAGAATAGAGTGAAGAAATAAGAATCCAAAAACATGAGGAGAGGCTTAGGAACCTCTAGAACAACTTTAAACATTCCAACATCTGAATCATAGGAGTGCCAGAAAGAGAAGAGGAAGAGCAAGAAACTGAAAACTTGTTTGAAAACATGATGAAGGACAATTTCCCCAATCTGGCAAAGGAAATAGACTTCCAGGAAATCCAGAAAGCTCAGAGAGTCCCAAAGATTTGGACCCAAAGACGCACACAAGGCACATCATAATTACATTAGTCAAGATTGAAGATAAGGAGAGGATCTTAAAAGCAGCAAGAGAAAAGGAGACAGTTACCTCCAATGGGGTCCCCATAAGACTATCGGCCAATTTCTCAGAAAAAACCTTGCAGGCAAGAAGGGGCTAGAAATATGTGTTCCAAGTCATGAAAGACAAGGACCTACAACCTAGATTGCTCTATCCAGCAAAGCTTTCATTTAGAATGGAAGGGAAGATAAAGTGCTTCTCAGATAAGGTCAAGTTCAAGGAGTTCATCATCACTAAACCCTTGTTATATGAAATGTTAAAGGGACTTATCTAAGAAAAAAAAAGATCAAAACTACAAACAGTAAAATGACAACAAACTCATAGTTACTAACAACCTCACCTAAAACAAAAACAAAAAGAAACTAAGCAAACAACTAGAACAGAAAGAGAATCATAGAAATGGAGATCACATGGAGGGTTATCAGTGGGGCAGTGGAAGTGGGGGAGAGGGGGAAAGGGTACAGAGAATAAGAAGCATAAATGGTAGGTACAAAATAGGCGGGGTGGGGGGTGCGGTTAAGAGTAGTATAGGAAATGTAAAAGCCAAAGAACTTACATGCATGACCCATGGTCATGAACTAAAGGGAGGAATGTGGTGGCGGGGGGGCATCTGCAGCCCCCCCCCCGAGGGGAATAAGGAGGGGGAAATGGGACAACTGTAATAGCATAATCAATAAAATATATCTTTAAAAAAAGCTCTTTTCTACTGATGCTAACTTATGCTACCTGTCATTATTCTCCTCCTGACTTTCTACCTTAATTATCAGAAGCCATGTTCTGCTCAAGAATGTTATATTTTGTGTCTATACTACCCAAAGGAATCTATAGATTCAATGCAATTCCTATTACCATACCAATGGCATATTTCACAGATCTAGAACAAATATTCCAAAAATTTATATGGAACTGATAGCCTCGGAAATCTTGAAATAGGAGAATAAAGTTGGAGGGATCATAATACCTGCTATCAAACTATACTACAAGGCCACTGTAATCAAAACAGTTTGGAACTGGCATAAGCATAGACACAGACATCAATGGAACAAAATAGAGAACCCAGAAATAAACTCATGTCTCTGTGGTCAATTAATATTTAACTAAGGAGGCAAGAGCATACAGTGGAGTAAAGGCAGTCTCTTTAATACATGGTGTTGGGAGAACTGTAGTAGTATTTGTAAAAAAAAAAAAAGAAAGAAAAAAGAAAGAAACTAGACCATCAGCTTTAACCATAGACTAGAACAAACTCAAAATTGAAAAAAGACTTAAATACAGGTCATGATACCATAAAGATCCTAGAAGAACACATAGGCAGGAAAATTTCAGATATCTCACGTAGCAGTATTTTTGCCAATATATCTCCTAGGGTAAGAGAAACAAAGGAAAAAATAAACAAATAGGACTATATCAAATTAAAAAGCTTCTGCACAGCCAGGAGCTCTGAAAACAGAACATACTTGCCAATGTATATTGGACAAGGGTTTAATCTCCAAAATATATAAAAAACTCAGATGACTCAACACCAGGAAGACAAACAATCCAATTAAAAAATGGGCAAAGGACCTGACTAAACATTTCTCCAAGGAGTACTTACAGATGGCCAATAGACATATGAAAACATGCTCAACATCACTAATCAGAGATATGAAAATTAAAACTACAATGAAATACCACCTCACACCAGTCAGAATGGCCATCATTTTTTTAAAGATTTTATTTATTTATTTTTAGAGAAAGGGGAAAGGAGAGAGAAAGAGAGGGAGAGAAAAATCAATGTGTGGTTGCCTCTCACATGGCCCTGAGAATCGAACCAGTGACCCTTTGGTTCACAGCTCATGCTCAATCCTCTGAGCTACACTGGCCAGGGCGCCATCATTAATAAATCAACAAACAAGTGCTGGTGAGGATGTGGAGAAAAAGAACCTTAGTGCACTGTTGGTGGGAATGCAGACTGGTGCAGCCACTGTGGAAAACAGTATGGAGTTTCCTCAAAAAATTAAAAATGGAACTCCCTTTTGACCCAGTGATTCCACTTCTGGGTATATACCTTAAGAATCCTGAAACACCAATTCAAAAGAGTATATGCACCTCTATGTCCATAGTAGTGTTATTTACAATAGCCAAGATTTGGAAACAGCCTAAATGCCTATCAGGAGAAAAGTGGGTAAAAAACCTGTGGCTCATTTACACCATAGAGTACTATGCAGCAGTAAAAAAGAAGGAATTCTTTTTGCAACAGCATAGATGGAACTAGGAGATATGCAAAATGAAATAAGCCAGTCAATGAAAGACAAATGTCATATGATCTCATTTATAAGTGAAATCTAATGAACAAAATAAAGAGCAAAACAGAGGCATCGGAAACACAGACTAGATCGACAGCTATAAGAGGGGAAGTGGTAGGTGGGGAATGGTTGAAAGAAGGTGAAGGGACTAGTCAAAGAACATATGTGAAGGACCCATGGACATATGTGAAGGACCCATATGTGAAGGACCTGGTCAACGGTGTGGGGATTAACTGTGGGAATGGGAGGGTAGCCTGTGTGGAGGCGGGCAAAGAGGGAAAGTTGGGACAACTATAATAGCACAAAGAATAAAATATTTAAAAGAAAAAAAGTGTTATATTTTGATCACTAATAGCTGTTTTATAATAACAATGGCAAATATGCAATATAACAAGGTAAAACAAAGATTAGCAAAGTGAGAAAATTAAAATAAGAATTTTCCCTAGGAAAATAAAGGTGAGAAAAAAATAAGCAACTGGGAGTACAAAATGTACTCAATTAGGCTGTGAGCCCTTGTCAGAAGTGGACCCCTAATTTGACCCTGGTTTTCTACTACCAGCTCAAAATGAAGAAAATGATCAGTCCCATGAGTCACAGGTCAGTTGGCCAGAAATAGCACAATAATTCCTGGAACATAGACTAGAAAGAAATTTTTCCCATAGGGTTTGTAGAATTCAGTGAGCAGAGTCCTCAGTAGCATCCCCCTGGAAGTAAAGGACAAATTCCTTGAGGTCGAGTCTTGTCACATCCTTCAGTATGGGCCTGCCATATCATAAGCCAACAGAATTCAGCAAAAACTCTACACATTATCAAAGGGATTAAGAGTGTCTAGAGGAATGGATGGTTGAGCAATAAACACTGTTTGTTCTCAGCTGAGCTCTGAAGAAGTTAAAATGCATGTGTGTGATCTTCCAGGAGCTTTCATGAAAGGGTAAACAATTGAAGGCAGTTCCAGAGAGCTTCAGGGTCTGGGAAAGATCTTCCATTTTGCTTTTTTTGGTTTGGAGCTCTGCAAGGAGAGCCTGTCAGGCCCAGCAGAGGCACAGGGAGGAAGAAAGGTGCCTGGTGTGTGTGATCTATTACAAGGGGTGGAAGGTGGGGGAGTACTGCTGTGGGTCTCAGGTTTCTCCAGGGTGGGGACAGGCTTCTCCCAGCACAGGCAGCTTAGCTCTTTACTCTGTTGCCTTCAGTAGTGCCCAGGTCTGGTGAGTCAGCGAGCAGAGCAAATTCCCCTGTGTGTGCTGAGGATGCTGAGTGGTACCCCATGAGCTTGGTTTGCTGGGGTCCCTGAGCCATTAGTGAGCATCAGAGGTCTTCATTTCAGGTTCCCTCCCACATGCAGGCCTCTTCTGAGGACCCTGGTGTTCATCTGGTGGCCTGACATGTTGTAAACAAAGATTGCTAATGCTGTTCTCCTGCAGCCTAGCACCTGCCTCTCTAAAACTCTTGAGGCCTCGGTGGGTTTTGGGAACCTCTCCAGGCTCCAGCAGTAGGCCACTCACATTTCCCCAGCAGCACTGTTCTAGTATACTTTTGGCACAAAGAGGAAATAGTGAACATGTGTCTTTCCAAATACTCCAGTTCATTCTCTACACTACAGTCAGTGTGATCTTTCTAAAATATAAATCTCATTATGTCACCCTGGTGGAAACCATCCATAGCTTCTGAAGCCTTTCAGGATAGAGCTGCAGGTCTGTAGTATGGTTAACAAGACGCTCAGCTGATCTCTACAGCCCGTCCCTTCCTTTGTCTCTTCCTTTCTCCCCTCACTACCACTGCTCTCAGTTGTCCACACTCTTCAGTTCCTTGAACTTTTCATTTTTGCTTACTTTCCCTAGGACCAGACAGATGCTATTCCTTCTTCTTGGAAAACTATTTTTGCCCTTCACCCATTAGGCTGGCCTATACTTATGTAAATAAGTAAGACAAAAGTAGGTTTACAGTTGTTCATGTAGATAATAATATAATAATTAATAAGTAATAATACAAGAATAAACTCTGTGTTCTGTGTACTCAGAACTGTAAACCTATTTTTTTTTTATTTAAATGAATGTTCAAGTACAGTTTTCACCCCCTTACTCCCATTCAAGTCCTCCCATCCCCCCACCTCCCACCCAATCAAGCCCTCCCACCCCCCTTCCCTACCTCCCTCCCATTACCACCCTCCCCCTATCTTTTATCCATGTGTCCTTTAACTTTAATCCTATAAACCCCTCCTCCTCTCCCCCG